>PVLC010006280.1:0-70245 GCA_004027655.1 Graphiurus murinus | reverse complement strand
TATAGGATCTCCTGAGTGTTTGTTCTCTAAAAAAGGAGTCTACACCTATTAGACATCCCTAAGCCAGATATTTAAAGGCCAAAAACAAAACGCCAACTTCTGAGAGGCACCCATTCTTACCAGTTGGAACAGTTCTCTTGAAGCTCTTACAAAGTAGTTTTTTCTCACAAATTGGCCTGATCAAGCCCTGATTTTCTTATACTGGTAATACAAATGTATCACTATTAAATCTACAGCTTAGTAATAGGAGCTCAGAGATACATGGAAGACAACCATAACACTCCACAGAGGCCACTGCACACTATAGCATATCTACCCTCACAATTGTGATTTTTATTGAAATATAAACCTCTGGAAGGATTATTAAATCCTCTCCTTTTTTGTGGTACTGCGGATTGAACTCAGGGGCATTGTACCTCTGAGCTACACCCTCAGGCCTATATTGTTTTTTATTTTGAAGCAGGGTCTAAGTTGTGGAGGGCCTCACTAAATTGCTGAGGCTGGCTGCGAACCTGTGATCCTCTTGCCTCAGCCTCCCAAGTACTGGGATTACAGTCTCAGTCTCTCTCTCTCTCTCTCTCTCTCTCTCTCTCTCTCTCACACACACACACACACACACACACACACACACACACACACACACACACATCTAAGCCTTTGCCTCATCATTCATTCTCACTTTCACTACAAGAAAACCTGGTAACAGAGCTCAAATCTGGAAATAAAGTATTTGGCACTTTGGGGAAACAAAGTTAAAATGCTCTTGTGCTGAAGTGCTAAATCAATTAGCATGTACAAACCAATAAAAATATATATTATCTCCCTACTCCTCTCCTACACAAATGGCATACACATTGGCCAAAACATTGCTTTTTCAGTTAACAATGTATCTTAGAGACCTTTTCATATAGAACATAAAGATCCACCTCATCCTCTTTTTGTGTTTCTGTGTATTTTTTGTAGCTGCATGGTATGCCATTATAAGAATATGCCATAATTTATTGATAGACATTTAGCATTATTTAGTGGAGTCCAGTGCATGTATAATGAAAGATAGGGCCGATGAGAAATGATGAGATATTCTGTTATCCCTGTGTCCTTGAAAACCCAGGAATTTCCCTGTAGGAAAAAATAGGTATAATTTCAAAATTATGACCAAACAAGTAGCAATAAATATCATGTGTTTTAAAAATCAGAGCAATGACTGATTCCAGTGATATAAAATGTATGAGATGAGATGATGGTATCTTGTCATACGAGATAATCAGAAAGCTATCAGACTACAAAGGAGTATGTCAAAAAGGACTCAGAACAATTTAAGCTTCAACAAGTATAATAATCATAATCGATTGAAGCCCATCAAATATGTTCAAATGCATGAGTTTATGATTACACTGGAAAAAAATCTAATTGGTTACCTTCTCATAATGAGGGAACAGATTAATCACCTTACAAGTTGAATAAGTGTGAATACCTTTCCTATATGAACTGTACCACTGGATAGCTATATAATAGATGAGGGTAGTGGTATCCTTATAAAATTATTTCAGCAAGCATGTGAAAAGGAAATGATCAACTTAGAACATGCCATTTTGCCACTCTTATCAATTATTCATTTAGGTATTAGGCATCTACCGCTGCTAATATAAACAATCAACCAGACATTATGTTCTTCAAAAGAAGTTGAACCTAGACCTATCCAAACCTATAGGTACAAAACTTTGCATCCATTTGGAAAAAGAAAATAACCCTGCATTGCATTACTCTTTGCATTATCCCATGCAAAGATGCCTAAGACTTAACTGATTTGTTTTGTGTGGTACTGGGGATTGAACCCAGAGCATTCTACCACTGAGCTACATCTCCAACTCATTTTATTTTTTATTTTGAGACAGAGTCTCACTAAGTTGCCAAGGCTGACCTACAATTTGTAATCCTCCCATCTCAGCCTCCTGATTACTGAGATTATAGGAGTTGTGTAACCACACCTGCCTCTAAGACCCGAGTTTACAAAGCAAGTCAAAGAAAAATACATATAAAATAATTTGATTTGTATTACAACTCTACCTATATAATGTATTATATACATAAGTAGATGAAGGACTTAAAAAAACATGACAAATAGCCGGGCGTGGTGGTAATCCCAGCATTTGGGAGGCTGAGACCGGAGGATCTGGGTTCGAGGCTAGCCTCAGCTACCTAGTGAGGCACTCAGCAACTTAGTGAGACTTGGTTTCAAATTAAAGAATAAAAAATAGGGCTGGGCGTGTAGCTTGGAGGTAGAATGCCCCTGAGTTCAATCCCCAGTACCGCAAAAAAAAAAAAAAAAAAAAAAGACAAATTATGAACAGGAAAGAGAGTGAGGAGAGATGCGGGGATTTGATGGAGGTAGTGGTGATGATATGACATACTTGAGTATTTTTCATTTTTCTCTGTAAACATATTTTTTATGTGTGTGTGGGGGTACTGGGTACTGAACCCAGGGGCATTCTACCTCTGAGCCACATGCCCAGTGCTATTTTATTTTTTATTTGGAAACAGGGTCTTGCTAAGTTGCTGAGGCTGACATTGAATCTGCAATTCTCCCATCTCAATCTCTCAAGTACTGGGATTACAGGCGTGTGCCATCATGCCCGGCTCTCTGTAAACTTCTAAATTGTTCAAATCATTTGCAATTAGAATGCATTGTACTCTTTCTTGTATGACTTTTGAAAAGGAAAAAAGTTATAGTTATGACATTTTTCAATAGGCCTTTAGTAAGCCCTTTAGATGGTTTACACAGAATGTGTTGGCAATTTTCCAAAATTCTACTTCACTGCATGGTTTAAATGTCAAAAGGAAGGAGTACATTGAGACAGGACACTGGAAAGTAGACTATATCCTATTTTTCTGGCATTTTAATGTTTCTCAGAGCCCATGAAACATTTGCTAAGATACAGTTGATGATCTACAAGACTAAAAAGTCCTCAAGACACTAACTGCAGTCGCAACTATGTAGAAGACACTGGGAAAGGTCAGAGCTCTCTTAAATGCACAGAATCAGAGATATTTTAGGGCTAGCTGGGGCGGGAAAAATGGCCCTATCGTTAATTCATGAATTACTATTAAATACCACCTTTCTGCCCAGCCCAGCACTAGTATCAAAGAGGAAATAGAAGACACGGTGATGCTATCACTCACCTGGAGAATTACGCTGCTCCATTTGTCAGCCTCTAACTTTAACATAGGCATCGAGGCTTATATTAACTAAAATGTAAAAATTTAGTTCCTAAGTCTCATTAGCTGCATTTCAAGTATCCAGTGATCATGGGTGCTTTGTTCAAGCCATGGCCATCTCTTGTCTAGAGACTGTGACAGTGTCGTAAGAGGTGTGTATGCTCCCACCACCTCCTCTAGCATTCGAAATCCCATAGCCTGTAAAACATGGGTCAGATCACCTTACTCTGCCTAAACCCCTCCAGTGGCTATTCTTCCCACTCAGGATGAAAGCAAACTCTATGGCATGTGGTCTAGCTATCTGGCTTCTTGCTGCTTTTAGAAATAAATTTCTATGGCATTGTAAAAAAAAAAAAAAAGACACATGTTCAAGTGTGGCTCAGCAAGGTGATTTTACTTTTTGCAAAAAGGGATCCTGCCACCAGCAAAGTCAGGTGTGCAAGAACAAAATAGTGGGAAACTGCTGGGTCTTTCATTTCCACTTTGAGGCTTCTGTGCTGTACACCACTGGCTGGAGGGGATTCTTGGGGAGGGGTTGGCACTTGCAACTTCCAGGAAATGCTGACTCTACAGAAGATATAGGCGCACACAAGTTTGCAAAATGGAGCTTAAGTCAAGCTATTTCTTTGATAGAAAAGATCTGATTATATTCTCACACAGAGATATTCTCTATCTCATCTCTGCTCCTTGGCTCCCTGCTCAATCTGATCCCCACCCTTCCTTTGCCTGGACACACTCTTCCCAGATAGCCCCATGGCTCACACCTTCACTTCCTCCAGGTCTCTATTCAAATGCATCTCGCCAAAGAGGCTGCTCTGCCCTTCTTACATTATATAGTATCCCTGCCCCAAACCAGGCATTCTTTATTCTTCTTGCTATAGCACTTAACACACATTACGTATTATAAAATTCATCTCTTATCTGTCTTCTCCAGTGAAATGCTGGTTCCAGGAAGACAAGAACTTTGTTCTGGTCTCTGTTCTGTCCCCCAATTCTTGGCACACAGAACCACTCAGCAGGTATTTATTGAACAAATGGAAGGATTCATTCATTCATTCATTCATTCTAGCAGAGTTCACTTACTGGTGGCCAAAGAGAAGACTGAGGCATAATTTACATGCTCAGGCATATAAAGGAGTGTTGGGAGGAAAATGACTGCTGATTTCCACTGCAACTGTTGTCTAAAGAAAAAAAAATTTTTTTTTTCCTGTGAGTTGCAATTGAGTAGAAACTTATTAACAGAGAGTCAATTAAGTAATGCCTCTCTTCCTCTAGCTTTTGTTTTTTTTAATGGACTAGGCTGTGTGTCTTATTAAATGACACATAAAATCAATGCTTTGCAAATTTTAATATCTGCATGAAACACATGGGGATCTCATTAAAATGCAGATTTGGGTTCCATTGATCTGGGGTGTGACCTGAGAGTTTCCGTTTCTGCCAAAGTGTTGGTGCTACTGGTGTGTGAGTCACACTTGGAGCATCAGAGAATTTGATAAGTCCTGGTAGCACCCCATGGATCCAGAACTTCAGAATCCTTCATTAAAATGTAGGCGTTTCCTGAAGATTTGGTCTAGTTGATATAATCATGAGGCCATTACCCTTATAATACTTATGCTACCCAAATGAAGCAATATGCTTCCTAGTTAAAGGAATAATTTCCCAACCACTTTCATTTTTGTTTTTTGAATTCTTGAGTAACTTATACGAAAATCAAATGCTTACAATTTATAAAAGAAAATGTATTTGGCCTATAGGAATATTTGAATAATATATTTAACATTCACAAATAACACACTTCAAAATTTCTGAATTACAAGGAACTCATCTCAACTAAGTTCATTATGTAAACATTTAAGAAAGCTTCCAAGAATAGGTGAAACACAGTATAATTCTCATATTATTATCCTAAGGGAATAAGGCAAAAATAATCACATCCTGTATATCTGAAATTGGGATTTGAAAATGAAAGAAAGTGTTTACAATGTGAATCTAAATTTGAGTAGCAAAAAATATTTCCAATACTTCCTGGGTATAACAGTTTATATCTGTATTGTAGCTAGCGAAGACAGCACAAATGCTTATTAATGGATTAAAAAAAAAAATCTCAGAATCTTTCAAAGAGCCACACAGACAGGCTGAGGAATGATACAGTCAGGAACAAGACCCGAACCATACTGCAGGGTACCTTGGGGCTTATACAATGGACTCTGAAAACCCACCCTTCCCTGCTACCCTCACCAAAAAAAAAAAAAGGATTCTGCAAAGACAGAGTTTGGGTTACATGCGTCAACTTTAATTCTGTTCAGGGTGCTGGACTTCTAACATGTGAAAAATGCTAATTATATTAACATTCTTTCCCCACCCACAGAGCAGGAGAGATAGCTACTAACCTGGGGAGTTAAACCCTAAGTGAAAGGATAGATTTACAAATATTATAAACATGCATGTTTATATAATATATAAGCAAGATTACAGATGTATCACACAGTGTAACTGTGTGTGTGTGTGTCACTGAGGATTGAACTCAGGGGCATTCTACCTCTGAGCTATATCCCCATTCCTATTTTATTTATTTTTTTTTAGAAACAGGGTCTCACTAGGTTGCTGAGAGTCTTACTACTTGCTGAGGCTGTCCTTGAACCTATGATCCTCCCATCTCAGTCTCCAAAGTACTGGGATTACAAGCACGTGCCACCACACTCAGCTACACTGTATAATTTTAATTAAAAATGTGCACAAATATCAACTTCATGGAGATAATTTGAGAATGTCATCAGTGCTAGGTGAAGCTGATTCTTTAGAGTTCAAAGGGGACTATTCTGGTAAATGATGCCAAGTTTGGGTTATAATACTGGGTTTGGGGTATAAAATGTTTAAAAATAAGATTGGCCCAATTGAAGATACACACTAGAAAAATCTGAGAAGCTACAGAAACACTTAGAAAACAAAAATCAGAATGAATAAATTGCATGAAACAATCCAAAGAACCATTATAGAAATAAATGGTCATGTAAGGGCATTCCCAGTTTTCTTGACTTTGCTCCACCTAGGGAATACATTTCCTTCAGACATGGGCCCTGTCTGAGTTTGCCCCAGGGACCTCTCTGTACTTCCTGAGTCTCCATTTCCACACACATTTCGGTGCTTGTACCATTGTTGTTTACATGTCTGCTTCTTTATGTACTACATGAACTCCTTAAAATCAAAATTGTGTCTTTGTTATCTTGGAATCCATGAGGTGCTTTGTACATACTGATTATTTATTAAATATTTGGCTAACATGTGGAAAAATCTCTGAGGAGTTTTTACCTCACAGTGGTATGAAGAGAAGGGAAAGAATTTTTCCTCTTTTCATGTCTGAAATTCCAGTTTTGTTCTTTGTGGTTAGATATAGAAAGCCTATTTATTGGGCGTTGGTAATTATTTGGTGTACTATTTACTTATGTTTCCTCCTTCTTACTAATAATGTTTCTCTCTAGTTCAGATCTGCAGAGTTGGAAAGGAGAAACACTGATTTCAAGTTGAGACCTTTGCATTTTCTTTAGATCTAGAAAGCAGATTGTCCTAAAGATCTAAAAACTCTCTTTCTCCATTGTTTTGACTTCCTCTTATTTTTCCTTGAGAGACACAAGACCAATTTTAAGTTGTCACTGTTTTGGTATTTCTAGATGTCTTTTTGGATACTTTTAAGAATTTCATAAAAGTGATAGACCTTCAAGATGCACATACATATCCAGAATTCTGCTTATAATTTTACGAGTCAAGCCAGGTGTGGTGGCACATGTTTGTAATCCTAGTACTTGGGAGGCTGAGACAGGAAGATCACAGGTTCAAGGACAGCCTCAGGAAGTAGTGAGATTCTCATCAGCCTAGTGAGACCCTGTTTCAAAATAAAAATAAAATAGGGCTGGGGGTGTAGCTCAGAGGTAGAATGCCCCTGACTTCAATCTCCAGTACCACCACCACCACTACCACCACCACCACCACCACAACAACAACAACAACAAAACCAAACGACTTTAGGAGTCTACAGACTTTTGAAAGTCTACACACAGATCCTAACATAAACACATATACTCCAGGAACCCATTACTACGTAAAAGCCCAAGAGAAATGTATAGATAACGTAAGACACATACTAAGACATTTAGAGAAGAGCTATCCACGATAGCCCACCACAGACAGAAAGGACAATCAATGAATATTGCCATAATGGAATGAAAAAGCATTGACAACTGCCTACAGCAATGTAGAATAAATCTCACAAGCATAATGATGGGGCGAGAGACTGGATATAAAAGGTAAGTACTCGGTGATTTTCATTGATACAGATTACTATTATTTTAGAATGCATGATAGTAGCGAGTGGCCAGAAGGAAACATGGGTCTCTGGAATGATGATGGTGTTCTGATTTTTTTCTCTGAACTCTCTACATGGGTGTGTTTAAGAAAATGTACTGACCTAAATGTGGTATCCACCTTTTTATATGCATATATTATGCTGCAATAAAAAGTTCAAAGAAAAAGCTTGTTTTAGAACAAGAAATTAACTTTATATTCATCAAGAAAAAATGGAAAGTATCAACTAAGTCCCCTGCTACAGATGAGGTACACACAAAAGTAAAGGGACCTTGGAATCTGAAGTTTCACACGGAGTGGTACATGGTCCTCTGTGATTCTGACATAAAGACCCACATGCAGCAATCTGTAAGTTGTAATATTCCTTAGAGAGACTTAGAGGAAAAAAGAGAATGCATATAGGTTTGTATGTATTAAAAGCACCCAGTAAAAATGTTACTACCACCACCCTACACCGAGGGTGGACTTCAGAAGAAGGACACCTGCATAGAGAATGAACCTCACCGGCCACAGTGTTTTCAGAAATACTCATGCATTTAGTGATGCTGGGAAAGTTTAAGAGTACTGATTGCAAATGTCAAGTATCTGCCGCTTAAGACACTAATAACAACCTCAAGGGAATGTAAACACATGGAAAATAAAAACAAAAAGAGGATTAAAGCTGGCATATAATTAAATGTTTTGCAGCCACATGGCTTAAATACTAGCTATACCTGGCAAAGCATACATTTTCTGGAGGGTCATGATAAGTACTAATTAAATATTACTGTATCTTATTTATTCATATATTTCTTTGCAAATACAATGGAATCACGTTCTGCTCAGATTTCACACCAACTCTCAGTGATCTGACCGGAGAGCGACAGGTATCTGTCGGGGGCCTAGTTCGGCCGGCTAGACCTCGCCTCTAGATGGCGCCTGGTAAAGTGCCAGAAGCAGCTACAGGTGAATAACATTCTAGGGCTGTGCCACGCCAGAGCGCATGCACCAGCACGCCCGACTTGTGGCCGGGCCAGGTGAGAGCTGTATGAGACACCTCGTGGCTTAGACCCGGTGCAGGTATAAAAACCTCCACCTCTCGCATAGAGCGAGGACGGCTAAGAGCGCGGCTGAAAGCGCGGCTGAAAGAGCTGCTGGGGAAAGGCTGGTTGGGAAGTTGCTGGGCTGGGAAGTTGCTGGGAGAAGTTCTGGGAGGAATTGGTTGGGAAGAAGCGGTTGGGAAGAGGTTGGCCGGGTTGCTGGGGAAGTCCTGGGAAGATTTGGAAAGACGACCTCAGCACTGTGTTTGTTATCGTTTGTGCAACGCCTTGATCCCAGAAAGAGAGAGATATAATAAAAGAGGTTTGAACCAGTAGCATTTAGCCGGCGTCTTTTATTGGGGCCTCACGGCTGAGGGTTCAGCCTGGGGCGCCCGATAGGTATCTATACCTGCAAGGTTCTAAAGGGATAAGTTGAATCTGTCAGAAATCTCAGAAACTCTCACAAATACTTTTAGGTAATGTTTTAAATTTAAAACAAATGGCACACATTTGATGATATGCGTTGGGGCACTCTACAGTGGTTTTTTAAGTTAAGGTACTGAGCAGTGAGAAAGTGGCTTACACTTTTACAGGCAGTCATTACCACTAGTCAGCCATGGGTGTCCACACTGAGACACTGAGAGCCATGGGTGGGGCTTCCCAAGGTCAGGGATGCTCATTCAGATGCTTGTGCTGGTACTAACAGATCAAAAGCACTTTTAGCTGAACCCTAATAGAGACAGAAAAGCTGGGAGCAGTGGTGCACACCTATGATCCCAGTTCTTGGGAGGCGGAGACAGGAGGATTGCAGGTTGGAGGACAGCCTCTGCAATGTAGTGAGACTCTCAGCAACCTAGTGAGACTGTTTCAAAACAAACAAACAAAAATTTAAAAAGGGCTGGGGGTGTAGCTCAGACATAGAGTGCCTCTGGGTTCAGTCTCTAGTACTACCAAAAATATATATATATATTGAGAGGGGGGTGGGTTTCAATATATATATATATATATATTGAGAGGGGGGTGGGTTTGTGCTGGGGGAAGCTGATATAGAGGGCAGCAGTTGTCCAGGGTGGCTCACAGACGCCTTCCCAGAGGAGGTGAGACTTGAATGGGGTCTTTAGGATGAACAGGGCTTGATGGGTAGAAAGGAAGAAAAAGGGCACTGCAGGCTGGAGCCAGAGTCACACAGGTGGGCGTTTAAGGTATGGGATTCCCCTAGTCTGGCTGTAGCGTAGAGCTGAGGCTGGGAAGAGGTGGTAGAAAGTGCAGGACAGTATAGATTCACCAGTGTTGAGAACAGACACTGGAAAGTCAGATTATCAATTAGAGTAAAGCCATATACTCAGCTATTGATTTTTACCTTTTTAAATTACCAAATGATGCATGCTGATTGGAAAGTACAAACATTTTTAACAATTTAAACAAAATCTGATTAATATTTAGGATATTAATCCCTTTTATCTAAGTGTGTGTTTTATTTTTAACTGAGGTGTATTCATATTCCAGATAAAATTTTGTATTTGCTCCTTTTTTATCTAACACTAAATCATAAGCAATTTCACATATTACTCTAGGTTCTTTGTTATCATCAAGTAAGTATTCCATTAAATGTATATAGCATATTTTTTTTTTTTTTTTTTTTTTTTTTTTTTTTTTTTGCGGTACTGGGGATTGAACTCAGGGGCATTCTACCTCTGAGCTATACCCAGCCCTATTTTTTATTCTTTATTTTGAAACAGAGTCTCACTAAGTTGCGGAGGGCCTCACTAGGTAGCTGAGGCTGGCCAAGAACCCGGATCCTCTGGTCTCAGCCTCCCGAATGCTGGGATTACAAGCGTACGCCACCATGCCCGGCTTATATAGCATAATTTTACAGTTCTCTTGTCCTCTACCTTTATCTTGTGTTTAACGATTTGGTAACAAAGATATGCTGTGAGCTCAGGCCACAAGTTCCTGTCCCCGACTCAGTTCCCACAAGTAGTCCCCAGTCATGGATTAAGGCTCTGTACTCATATTGACAAATTCAGAAGCTTTTATGAAGACAACTTTGGGTGGGATATTCTGGATAAACTCTTGGAAAAGTGGTTTACTTTGGCTTCTTGAATATACCCACTGGTTTGTGTATTAAGTCTAATAAATATTAATGTGGAGCAAACTAATCAATTAAATAAAAAATTTCCAACAGGAAGACACAAATACATTTTCCTAGCATTTAAATGCATGTTATCTAAAATGCCCTAAGCCATTATTTTAATAGCCTAGTAACTCCCAGTTGGGAAAGGTACAATAATTACCATGATAAAAAAAAAAAAGAGTTCTTTGTCCTACACTTTGAATTGAAAATAATGTACTCAACTGACTTTTGTACAGTCCTCTGCCTGTAGGTGTGTTTGTACTGATTGGAATTTTTTTAAAATGTTTTTTCTCTGCCTCGAACAATCTAGCAGGGGAAAGCTACAATAAACACAACCACAGAGCCTGAGTACAAATACAAGACAAGAACATACAAACAAATGATTTTGATAACCTTTGAGGACACAGGAGCCTGAGAGCAATAGTATATTTGATCTACGTTATGCAAAATTCCTAGAACAGCAAAAGCCTATTAATGTTTTCAAGAAACCTTTTAAGCCTTTACAAAGCTCATCAAAACAAAAATGATCAAAGTCCTAAAAGCATACCATATAAAATATGAAACCATGCCAGAAAAATAGCATATTGTAGAAAATACCAAATTCATTTCAGATCTGGCTCACAAACCAGGTTCCCCAAACATGGCCTCCCTCTACTCCCTTTTCTTCTTTAAAATCATCAAATTGCACTAGTGCTAATGATGGTCTCAATTATAAATGCAAAGTGAGTATTTTAAAAGGCTGAAGAAATAAACTTCAATGGGGGGAGGGCTACTGGGGATTGAACCCAGGGGGTGCTGTACTTCTGAGCTTTAACTCCAGCTCTATTTCGTTTTTTTATTTTCTTGCTAAGTTACTAGGGGTCTGGTTAAGTGGTTGAGGCTGGCCTCAATACTACAACCCTCTTATCTCAGCCTCCCAAGTACTGGCATTCCAGGCATGCGCCACTACACCCATCTAAAAGTTTGGTTTCACTCATTTTTATTTCTCTTTCTGTATTGTTTCTAATTTCCTAGAGTACATAAAAAGAAAAGAAAGCACCCCAATTTTAAAGCTGTACTATTACTGGAAAAACAAAGTGATGGAAGCTAAAACAAACTTTGGAAACCTGCAATTTCTACCTCATGGAGGCAATCTGTTTGTTTTGCTTTTTTTTTTTTTTTGGTGGCACTGGGGGTTGAACACAGGGCACTCTGCTTCTGTCTGAGCTACACATCTAGTCCTTTTTATTTTGAAACAGGGTCTTGTTAAGTTATGGCACGCTAGCCTTGAACCTGCAATCCTCCTGTCTCAGGTACTGGGATTACAGATGTGTACCACCACGCTTGGCTTGGGTCACAGTTTTTTGGTTTTGTTTTTCTTTGTATCTGAAGTAATGTGAGAGGCTTTAGAAATACTGGAAACATCTGCAAGCACAAAGAGAAGGAATCAAAAATCATTTTGTTCTTTTATTGGCTAGAAACTTCAACTGTGGACATGGTTCTTTCTGGAAGTGAGATGAGGTGATAGCATGCTCAGGACAGACTTCTATATCTCTTCAAAGAAGGAGAAATGCTCAGCCCTGTATAAAAACCCCTCCCGCACCAGCCCCTTGACTAAAGCTCTCAGTCAGACTGGGGTTGATCACTCTAAGATTTGGTGACTAACAGGCGTTTTCCAAGAAAGCATCCTGTTTCTGGCTACCATTTGCTTCCCTCACCCAAGGCTCCAGGTTCTGGAAGCTTGTGTTTTGCAGCCATGAAACAGAGAACCTAAGAGTATCATGGGAGTCCTGACATAAGGTGGGGACTCACTGAGCACCTGTTTTCTCGTCTCTCTGTCTACCTGGCACTGAAAACACTGTAAATCTCTGCTTCATGCAACTTAAAAATTTTAAAATGGAAGTCTACATTTTCACTTTTTTTTTTTTTTTTTTTTTGGTGTGTGTGTGGTACTGGGGATTGAACCCAGGACACTCTGCCTCTGAACTACACACCTCCAGACCTTTTAAAAAATTTTTATTTTTGAAACAGAGTCTCATTAGATTGCTGAGGTTCTTGCTAAATTATTGAGGCTGTCTTCAGATCTGTGATCCTCCTGTCTCAGCCTCCCAAATACTGGGACTACAGGTGTGTGCTACCATGTCTGGCGGTAGGTGACATTTTAAAGTAAATCGCTCCCAAATACAGAATTGTTAATACATTATTATCTTTCCACTTAAACCTAAAAGAATTACTGAGAGCTGAAAAAGTGTCATTTCCTTTTCCACAACGAGGCTCCCTCCAGAAGGCAGAGTGGAAGTTTGAGGGCCCATTACCAGGAACAGGAAGGGAGGGGCAGGGGTGCTCAGGTTAGAAGTGGGAGACCCTCTGCATGTGATTTTATCTTTTTTATTAAATGTTCTTATTCCCAAACTCCACAAATCAGATGCCCCAGGTGGTTCACTATGCCTGAAAACATCATAAATAATTGATTTCTTATTAATTGGTAATACTGCTTTTTCTTGCTCAAGAAGCACTTTGAGAGACATTTCTCTCTAATTATCATGAGGACTTTAACCCTCCATGAGCTTTACACGGAGCAGAGCAAACTGGAGATGATGGAGTTCACAAAAGAATTACCCTCAGATTATAAAAGCAAACATATATGCAAACAAAAACGGGGGTGAAGGGCAAGACAGTGTAAGTGGCTGTCTTATCTGATTCTGGGTTCAGGAGAGGGAAAGGCATTCCATTCTTAGGTCATCTGAACAGAATGCTTATAGGAAAGCAAAACAATTGAAATACCTGAAAGAGGATGGGGGGAGGGGAGGAGGAGAGAGGGGGGAGGGGAAGGGAGGAAGGTTTATGGATTCATCCTACAAAAGACCATTCCAGGCTTAGGAGAAGATAAAAACAAATATACTTATTAAGTGCTATGTACTAAGTACTTCACATCAATTATTGAATTCTAACAACCACCCCTGGATGAAGAAAGTCTTATTATCCCCACTTCACAGATGAGGAAACGGAGGCCAAGGGAGGTGAAGTCCCTTTGCAGGATTACATGGCTGGCAGGTGGCAGCTCCGGAATATGAACTCTCTGGTTAACCACTACCGTACACTGCCTATGTATCTAAGAAAAATGCCCGTATCTGTCTTTCCTGTGTAATCTCAGTACTTGTGGGGCTGAGACAGGAGGATCGCAGGTTGGAGGCCAGCCTTAGCAACTTAGCAAGAATCTCAGCAACCTAGTGAGACCCTGTTTCAAAATAAAAACACAAAAAGGGATGAAGGTAGAGCCAATGTGCTCATGTTACTTTTATTTAGACCTGTTGATGGGTCCTCATTCTTCTTGGAATGAATTCAAACTTTTTGACACAGTGTGAAAAGCTCTTCCTCACTTGGCCCTTGCCTGCCTCCATGTCTCATCTGCCCACCCTCTCCTTTGCTCCAACTGCTCAGAATGTTTTTCAGACCCTCAAATATGCTGAACATTTTGCTTTGGAGGTTTTGCCCAATCTGTTCCCTCTGCCTAAAATATGCATCCCCTCCCTCTTCCTCATTTCCTCATCCTTCAAGTCTCAGCAAAACTTGTCTTCCTCAGGATGCCACCCGTGTCCTCTGTGACATGCTTGTAGAGCCAGTGTGAGCCCTTGGAATGTCAGTCTGAACTGAGATGTGTGATGCACACCAGTGTGCAAAGATGAAGTACAAGAAAAGCAATGTGAAATAGATTAATAACAATGTTTTATATTAAAAAAGAATATTTTGGATATATTGGGTTAAGTAAAATATTAAACTTAATTTACCTGATTCTTTCTTTTATTAATTGGTGCATTGTAATCATACATCTTTGTTAGGTACAAGCTGATAAAGGCATATATGCACACATTTCTCATTTAACCCCTTCCCCAATTCTCACCCCACTCCCTTGCCCTCCCTCCTTCTCAAGTTCAGTTTAGTGATTGACTTGATATATTTGTGAAGGTACGTCATGTGTATTAGGGTGTCACCTGATTGCTTTTAGCCATTTTTTTTTTTTTTTTGGTACTGGAGAGTGAACCAGGGGCATTATAAATCTCTGAACTACAACCCATCCCCTTTTTATTTTGAAACAGGGTCTTGCAATCCTCCTGTCTCAGCTTCCCAAGTGCTGGCATTAGAGACATGTGCCACCATACCCAGTTTCTTTTTACTTTTCAAAGTACGGCTACCAGAAATATTTTGATTATTTGTATCATATCTGGACTGGACAATGCTGGTCTAGAGCATCCTGCATGTCCCTTGGTAACCTACATAACAGTTTTAATTATTTGTTTACTATCTGACTTTAAAAAATACTGTAAGATCTAAGAGAGAAGAAGGACAATGCTTGTCTTATTTCCTGTTACCTCAGTGCTGAGGACAGCACCTGGCACAGTGTGGCAAAACTGAATTGTTGAAATAATTAAGGCTAGCTGGGCATGGTGGCACATGCTTGTAATCTCAGTACTTGGGAGGCTGAGACAGGAGGCTTGCAGGTTCGTAGCCAGCCTCAGCGACTTAGTGATAAAGCACCAATATATACAAAAAACTCTTATGACAATCAGAAAATAACCCAAGTGACAAATGTCATCTCAGTAAAGAAGACAGATGGCAAATGACATTAAAAAGGTATTTAACATCATTTGCAAATTTTTAAGAAATCGAGGAGGATAGGGAGTCTGAGGATGGAATGTAGACTGTGACAAAAGAATCTGACTACCAACTATTCTAGCTTGTTCCCACAAGGGCCAGTTTTTGAGGCTGAAACCACTACACATGTATTCTGGAATTAGGCAACTGAATAGATGGCAGATAGTGTGGGCCAAATTTCTTGTTGTTGGAATGAGAGGGTACAGAAAAGTAAAAAGGAAAATCTAGAATGTTCTCTGTAGAAATGGATTAGAGTTAGAGGAATCAGTATGACTCATGCTTAGCTCAATACAGATAGAGATGGACATATGTACAAATGTAGTCACTCTTGCATAATGCAGCAGATCATGCATGATGGCAGCCCCATAATACTATATTACCTACTGACATCATAGCCCTCTTAGTTTAAGTACAATCTAAGATGTCTGCACAATAATGAAAGTACCTAATAGCACATTTCTCAGAACATGCCCCCACTGTTAAGTGACATATGACTATACTTAAGATATGTGTCAGCTGGGCTTGGTGGCACATGCCTATAATCCCAGTACTTGGGAGGCTGAAATAGAAAAACACAGGTTTGAGGACAGCCTCAGCAAGTAGTGAGACTCTCATCAATCTAGTGAGACCCTGTTTCCAAATAAGAAATAAAATTGAGCTGGGGATGTATCTCAAAGGTAGCATGCCTCTGGGTTCAATCTCCAGACATACACACACATATACACACACACAAAGATATGTGTCTATGCACAAGTTAATATATGCACATATATTTTTCACTTTGTAAGTTGAAAGGGCTTAGACATCCTGGTAGCACCAAGCACACATAGCAGCCAGATCTTGGTTTCTAATACCAGTCTGTGATGGACACTATTAAGGAACTATTAACAAAAGGAACCAAGCATTCCTAGGCAAAATGGCTGATTATAAAACTGGAGCAGGGAATATACAGGCTTTTAGTTGTGCTGGAAAACAATTCCAAAAACAAAACAAAATGCAATGTTGGGGTATGTCAAAGGAACTGAGGATCCAGCTAAAAGAGCTCCCAGTATACAAAGGTAGAACAATTTGAGCAATGAAATAAATATGGTTGTATTGGTTTATAACCCAAGGTATAAAATAAATATCCATGAGTGCCCAGGGATACAAATACATAATCAAAAAAGTTAATAAATGGGAAAAGAGACACATCTCCTATGCAGAGGAATCCCACACGATTTATGTAGATAATTCTGCTGTTGAGGAGCTGAGCACAACTCCCCACTCCTTAGGGCGGGCTGTGCACAGTGACTTCTTTCCACAGAATTCAGTGTGGAAAGGAGGCAGGGGTGGGGGACAATGACTTCACAGTAGAGAAACTTGGCAAACACTGCCTTAACTAGTTGATCAAAGTCAACACTGACAATGACAACTCATATTGATAGCATAGATTCTTGATATGATGTAATAAAGTGATAGACCTCTGTGCCCCTCCCCAATCTATAATTTGAATCTAATTTTGAGAAAAACAGCAGAAAAATCCCAACTGAGGGGCATTCTACAAAATACCTGGCCAGTATCCCTTAAAACTGTCAAAGTCATCAAAATCAAAGAAAGTTTCAGAAACTCTAACAGCCAAAAGCTGCCTAGGGAAACATGACGACTCTGGGTAATGGGATATCCTGGATGGGGACAGAAAAAGGACATTATAAATGAAGGAAATTTGAATTCAATACAGACTTTAAGTAATGATCATGTGCGAATATTGATTCATTTTAAAATGCTGCAAGGAAAAACCTCCCAACATAAAATTCCCTGTCCAGTCAAAGTATCCTTTAGGAATGAAGTAGAGATTCTCAGATGAAGGAAGGGTTGAGAGAATGTGTAGCCAGCACATCTGCTCTACTAGGATCCTAAAGGATGTTCTTCAGACAGAAGGGAAATGACAACAGAGGAAAACAAAACATCAGGAACCAAGGAAGAACAACAGCAATATAACCAAAAATAATTCCAGAAATGGGATGAGGGTGGTGTGAAAACTCTCACAAGATACAGATAGCTGGGTTTTTTAATTGCCTAGGAAATTCATTTTCCAATATGTTTGAGATAATATTACCTACTTTTTAAGTCTTTTTTAAAGAACCTAATTGACAAAGAGAGTATATGTTAGCGATATATAGTGTAAAATAAATTTTCTCTATATATTTCTATATGTTAAACAGAAACATACAGAGCTCTGGGTGGTGGCATTTACAGGGACTTAAAATACTTTTATGTTTCCAAATATTCAACATAAGCAGGATTCTATTTATGATCAGGAAAAGATAACCATTTTAGTTAAAAATCCACCGTCTTGCTAGACTTCATTTTAGACTCTTGGCAGGAATACTTCATTTAGGCACACACTATAAACTTCAGTGACTCATCTGAACATAAATATAGCTCACAAAATTTGCAATGAATTAAAATCAAGTAGATTAAAGAAGAATTCTTGTTATATTCTAGGAAAAATGAGACCGTTTATGTCATATATTGTATCAGCACCCCCATCCAAGTGGCTCAAAAGACTTAACGAGATCAAATATTGCTCATCTCTACCTCATACATGTTCAGAAGACAGTGAAAAAGAAATGACAATTCTGATTGTATGGAATGCATGGGATTTCTAAAGCACAAAGCTTATTGCAATCAAAGCTCTTGCAAAACGTGGTATCAACATCATTCTCCTAAGTGCTTTGGTCCGATTCCTTCATAAGCGAGGGCTAAAGACTAACCCAAAATGAGACATTGATTGCATTCTGCCGTTCTGAGCACACTGGGCGAAGGGGTCTGGGTTTTTAGTAGTCAGCATCTCTATGAAGGAACAGTGAACAGCAGCCATGAGCATTCCCCTTCCGCTGAGCACAGACATCTCTATCTTCAGGGCAGAATCCACAGGTATCTCCCCCACACTGGCTCAGAGTTGGGGTGGGGCGACCCCCACTAGACCAGCCAGAGCCCTTCCCCAAGGTCTTCTCATGGTAGCTGCTGAGGAAACACCGGGGGGCTGTGGGTGGCCATGTCTAGGCTTATGGAGAAGAGAACCCTTGGTTCCTGGTAGCCCCAGGCCAGCGCCACATCTGCTCATCCTGAGGATGGAGATGTGAGTCCCCAACTCCTTATTTGCTTAACAGGTAGCTTGATAGAGTTTCTGCCACCTATAACTTCAAAATCTGGAGTTACACAGTAACTCAGTAACTCTTGCATTCTTATGAAAAGGGAAAACCTTGGGAGATGAATCATGAGACATTCTTTCTCAAAATTTCCAAGTTACATGTGATGTGGGTATTTAGGAACTTAAACTCCAGCCTCTCCTAGTACTGCATTCTGATAGAATTATCCTCTTACCTGTCTCTCTTTGTCACTATGGTATTTGCTCTTTTAAGTAAAGAATTTCTTCTAATTAGACTTTGTATGTCCAGAGCCAAAGTAAAGAGCCTGCAGGAAGTAGCCCTTTGCTAAAAGTTCGTTGGTTTTAAATGGATTGAATAAATATGATCATTTTCCCTACTATTACAGCATTACCTCATTCCTTCAAACTTCATTAATTGAAAATTTGTGACTAGGCTAGAAAAATTAATTAATTTAAAGAAAAAGAGGGTTATTAACCCATTTAGTAGTGTAAGAAACTGTAAAGAGAATGATTAAACTAATTAAGAAAATAAATTGTTTCAAGCAGGCCATAGCCATTTAAAATCACCGATTCATATAGAAATAATTTGTGGGCTAAGTTACAAATAATATCCCTTTACCTATTCATTAAATTAGGTCCCTGAGGATGTGTATTAAGTAACGCTTTGATAGCCTGGCTCATTTGCTACTTATACTTGAAATATTCCATAAATCAACCTTTATTAATTCAAAAGGTGACACCTGCGGTTATACACAGAGTTTACTTACAAATAGAAAATCTCTTACAATATACAAAAGATAACAGAGGGGTTGAAACAATAAAATTCTTGCTGATTTGTGTTTCATTATTTTATTTATTTCAGACACATTTCCTTTATTTGTGCCTCAGGCAAAAGCTACTGGGTCCAAATCCCTAATGTTCATCTTATCACTCTTTAGTCTAATATTTGCTATCAGTAACTGTTGCTTGAACATAGGTACAATCTAGCAGGTTAATCAAAACTCATTTTTGGACACTGACTAGTACAGTGACCTTCAAACTTAGTCTCCAAATCCAAAAGACTTTCAATCATAGAAATACATGGCAACATAGAGCTGCCATATTAACCCTGGATAGCTCACATGTAGACATTAACATGAATGAAAAATTATCTTCTATTTTATTTAAGAAGTGTATGTTCTGTTAAACATGTACTGTCATGTTTGGGTCTTTGTTATTGTAGCTGAACCTGCATGTTAACTAATACACTGATGAAATGAAAAAGCCATCTTGTCTGGAAAAATATATTACAATAGGATTAAATTCTGTGGGAGAAGAATGGGATATGATTTAGAGGAGAATAAGACAGATGTTGCCAATGGTTAGAGAGCTCATTCACATACTTTTAAAATGGTGAATAACAAAATTATTTCTCACAATGCCTAACTTTGGTCTAATATAGAGTATGTACTCTATGAAAATTTCCTGTTTATAATAGACTCATTGGGAATTCATGTTTGACTTACAAGGTGGAACTCAATATCTGTCTATGGATTTGCAGACTACATTGCCCTGTATTTGAGAAAGTAAGATATCAATGACATGTTAGAATGCAGACCGCGAATGCGTACTTGTGAAGGTATGGATGAATGAATGAATTTGTGATTTCGGTTAATGTGCAGCTTCCCAAGTCCTGGACATCTTACAAAAGAAAATAACATTTACTATTAACATTTCCATTTTCATTCAAGCATCTTGTGCCCTGTAACTAAAACTTCAAGACAAGACATGCAGAAACACTGGAACGACCACCAGAGGGAGCCCACGTGTTTTTCTGAGCATGATAGACGCAGCCTCCAAAGTGAGAAAAGAGAAGAAATCACAAAATATAAAGCTGGAAAGCAGGGGGAGGCTATATTCCCTGCTTCAGTCATTTAAAAGAATATCTAACTGAATGACAGAACCATCTTTACATTTATATTATAAATTCCTTTACTCAGCAGTGGTACATTGCAATGCTTTGACACGTAAAAGAACTGGCTAAAAATAATATTTCAAAAATTCACATACCCTAAAACAAGAAGGTCCAGGGGGAACTGCTGTGATAGCATCCATGATTCTCCGCTGCACCCCAAACAGGCCAGGCGCCTTCTCAGCCTATCCTAGCGTTCCCACTCTCCCTCTCTATTCTGGTCCATCTTTGCGGTTCACTAGGAAGAAGGTTTGGGTGTGGCTTCCTCACTTTGTTTGGGACTGGGCTATCAAATTACAGCACTTGGTGTGACTTGGGATTTTTTCATTCTCTTGTCTGAGCCAAGTTATAAGGGCATTAAGAAGAATGACTTTCCATTTGTCACCCTAGAGTCCCCCCTAGAACTCAGAACTGGACCTCAAGTCCTAACAGGATGCAAGAAGACCTCTCTAAGCCGTTCCAGAACTGATCTCCACATCAACCAGATCCCACAGGCCAAACTCAGTGATCCCCTACATGAGATAAATGTCCTGGGTCTGAGGCTATAGAGACCAGAGTGTGACCTTATTTAGAATTAAGCTCCAGAGAAGCCTAATACAATGCTTTATATTTCAGACTAATGCCAAGTTTTGGAACTTTTGCCTTGCTTTATCTTATTAGTCCTTTTGGGAGGTGGGTCAGAGATCACTATTTTATCCACTGAAGCTCAGAGAGGGGAGCGGCTTGTTCAGTGTCACTGGCTGGGAACGGTCGAGGACACAAACTGACAAACACGTACTTCTTGGGACTGTAACAACAAATGGATAATGGACCCGGTCATGCTCGTGTGTGTGTGTGTGTGTGTGTGAGAGAGAGAGAGAGAGAGAGAGAGAGAGAGAGAGAGAGAGAGAGAGAGAAAGGGGGGGGGGGAGGCAGAGACAGAGACAGACTGGGGATTGAACCCAGGGTTATCTACCTTCAAGCTAAACCCCCAGCCCTTTTCATTTTTTTTCATGTTTTGAAACAAGGTCTCACTAGGTTGCTAAGTCTTGCTAAGTTCTGAGGCTGGTCTTGAACCTGTGATCTCTTATTTCAGCCTCACAAGTAAGTACTGGATTACCAGTGTGTGCCACCATGCTCATGTCTTCTAGGATAGAAAATTATTGTCTTCCTTTTCCCTCGAATTACAATTGAGTGAAAAGCATGACCAAAGTGAATTCAATGACTTAATACTGGTTTTACCCAGTATTTTTATGGTATGTTTTCCTAAGTTTCTTTTTCATGACTAGTGGGGTAATTTTATAATGTATGCAAATAAATTAGCACAAACAAATTGAATTCTACAGGGTTAGGTCCTCAGCTGAGTGCTGCTAGATTTAACATGCTTATTAAGCTTGGGATATAGAATCAAAAGCATTCTTATCAAATTTAACAATGACACCCAATTGGGTGGGGGAGGCTGACAGTTATAAAAACTGGATTGAAATTTAAAATGACCTTGAAAAACGGGGAAGGAAAAAGAGGGCAAAATTCAATAGAAAGCTTTGCAAAGTAATTCATTCAAGGGGGGTGGGCAAAAGAGAACAACAGAAATGAGGGAAGCAGTGACTGGGCAATTATAACAGAAAAGGAGCTGGAGGTCAGAGGGAACAATAGGCTTCAAAGGCATCAGCAATCTAATTCTGTCATTTTTAAAAAGAAGGCATGATTTTGGGAAGTACTAATAGGGGAAAATTCAAGCTAATTCCCCATCTGGATCCAAAACAGAGCTCTGTGGGGGGTGGGGGGTGGGAGAAAACGTATTTTGTTGAGACTTTTCTATACCTTGGAAGCTAGGTTTTAAGCCAGGTGTGGTAGTGCAAGCCTGTAATCACAGTACCTGGGAGGCTGAGACAGGAGGATCGAGGGTTCAAGGGCAATTTTAGTAATGTAGCTAGACTCTCAGCCAACCTAGTGAGATCCTATTTCAAAACAAAAAATTAAGAGGACTAGGGGGTATAGCTCAGAGGTAGAATACCCCTGGGTTCAATCCTCAGTACCACCCCCCCCCCAAAAAAAAGGGATCCTTAGAAAGTAGAATACTGACAATAATAATAGTTTTTTTTTTTAAATTTTCAATCTGACAAAATTATCCTCAAAAGAGGAAATTCGAGTACTCTGTTCCTTTGTTCATGATGCAATACCTCAGCCTAGAACATGGGTTCCCCTCCAGCTGCGTAACCCCTGCCTTCTATCAAGCAGACACACTGGCACTTTCCTCTCTGAGGCTCCAGGCTGCATGTTCATCAAGACTCCCAGCAACTTAGTGAGACCATGTTTCAAATAAAAATTAAAAAGGGCCGGGCGTGGTGGCACACGCTTGTAATCCCAGCATTTAGGAGGCTGAGACAGGAGAATCTGGGTTCGCGGCCAGCCTCAGCTGCCTAGTGAGGCACTGTGCAACTTAGTGAGACCCTGTTTCAAAAAAAAAAAGAATAAAAAATAGGGCTGGGGGTATAGCTCAGAGGTAGAATGCCCCTGAGTTCAATCCCCAGTACCGCAAAAAAAAAAAAAAATTAAAAAGGGCTGGAGGTATAGCTTGGAGGGATAGTTTGGAAGCAGAATGCCCCTGGGTTCAGTCCCTGGTACTAAAAAAAGAAAAATTCTGAACATTCTGGACCATTTTACCTAATGCTAAAGATAATTTTACAACTTCCTGAAAATTTTAAAGACTGGAAATAATTATATATGTATACTTACATACATGAATTCATATGTATGTCTATATAGTATATATATGTGTGTGTACATACATGTACATTTATCGATCTATCATCTGCCTTCAATGTAATTTTACATAAAGATAAAGAGAATGGCTGTAGAATATTTTAATATCTGTGGACTCAGGAGAGCCTGCCCGACATGGAATTGTTATTAAGAAGGAATTCAAATCCTAAATGACATGTCAACACCATTTTTATCCAAGCTGAAAACACTACAATTTTCTCTCTTAACCATAAGACATATTTTGCAAATAATGCGCTCTCAATTTCTCAAACGAGGAACAATAAAAACTCAAATACATCCCACATAAACGATACATTTTAATTTCCAAAGTAACTGGTGATGAAGATAATTACATTTGGTCCAGAATGAAATATCTCTGAAGACAGCAATGCTCTCCCACAACTCTGAAGTCAGCACTATCGTGTTTTACCATTAACATGACATCATGTCCCTTGCTCCCTGCCAACAGTGGATCTGATTCTCAGCAGCAGTCCTGAGATCCAGCAGCCTCATTAGAAAGCTGGGTGGGCCATGTATTACAATGAGAGCACGGAGAAGCTGCCCGCCAAGGCAACAGAGGTCTCAGGTCTTTTGTTATTATCATCATTACTCACCATCCAACACCACACAACCCGGCTTCTCTGGGGTCTCTCACACAAGTCTAATTCTGATCTTAGAAAAGATTGAAACATATTCAAAATATAAAGCAGGGTGATATGGCATAACTCAGCCATGAGCCTAGAAAATCATCAGTGTAGCAGCAATGTGAGAAAGTTCTATTTCATCTAAGACACTTTAAAGTTGTAAAGAAACAAACCCTAAAGACATTAAAACAATCAGTGAGTACAATTCATCATCTTATACAAATAATTCTAAAATATAACAGTAAGCCACCACTCAAGCACATGCCCCTTCATCAAGCAAACTCATAGTAAACAGGTCCTACTCACAGTGTTGAGAACATTCAGATACAACAGATGAACGATTCCATTTTAGAGTGTTACCTACATTTACTATTTCCTATTGAGATAAATGGCAACTACACATCATCTTAAAACTTAGTCAATATGCCACCGCAGAAACTAGAGAGAGACAGTACGGTCAGTTGGCTTGTTGGCTTTTATCATAGAGTAGAGGAACAGATGGAAGAAAAAGAAAGACATTCAGCAAAGGGCATTCCACCCCATAGAAATGCACAACTCACAAATATGAAAACAAACATTCTTCAGAGACTGGAGAGCTGCGGTTGTCCTTGGCGCCTTGGATGTGGAGTCAGGGGTGTTTTCTGGGCTGGGGAGGGGCAGATTCAGCCTGGGCTGGCTGTGCTACCCTAATAGGCCGGCCCAAGACACTAGTATTTACACACTGCATAGTCATGGGATTCGGCAGTGGGGCCAACTCTAATCTTTGTTTGGGTGATAAGCAACTTGTCCTTCAAAATCAGAACAGGCAGGCTCAGGATTTTCTAAGACTTTAGCATTCTGTTGTTTTGCTTCCCTGTTAGGGCTTCCTGGGTCAGTTACACAAGTGTTCAGAATGGTACTGGGGCTGGTTAAATCATCCTTACTCTAGGACAGAGGAAAACAGCTGCCCAGGCAACCTGCATAGGGGCTTGTTCATTTGAATTTAGCAGGTGTTCCAAAGCTGGGATTGAAAGGTTTTACCCAGTTCTATGGGATTATCTGAGGTTTTTTGTTTGTTTGTCTTTGTTTTTGTTGTTTTTTGTGGTACTGGGGATTGAACCCAGAGGCATTCTACCTTCCAGCTACACCCCCAGTCCAATTTTATTTCTTATTTGGAAACAAGGTCTCACTAGGTTGATGAAAGTCTCACTACTTGCCGAGGCTGTCCTCGAACCTTCGATCCTCCTATCTCAGGCTCCTAAGTACTGCGATTACAGGCATGCACCACCATGCCCAGCTATCTGAGGCTTTTAAAAAATGTTTTAAATTTGTATGAGGATCCATAGTTTCCAGAATTACACTGTCATAGCTGATCTGTCATGGTAAAATAAGGTGCTGATACATAATAAGTAGAAAAAATTCCAATTTGTTTTCTCTAACCTTGAAAAACAGCAACAATAAGGAGAAATGAATGCCATTATATTCCCCTAACATTCCTAAAATTCCTAACCTTTTGATCCTAATTACTTGCCTATTATCCTATTGCCCTCTTCTTAATGAGATTTTTCACAAACTGTGTAAATCATTTCCTTACCAGTTGCCATTTAAATCCTTACATCTTTGTAATAATTTTCAAACACTATTCTTATTAGAAATGACCCATGATTTTTTAATGTTGAAGAAACTCCTGCTTAAAGCAAGCTCCTCAAGATGAGAGCTGTGAACCATTCTGCAGTCAGGGCCCCAGGCCTGCTCCTTCCTAAGTGCTCACGTGAGATCGTCCAATATATGAGAAACATCTATGAGCTCTGCATGGACTTTCTTCATATTGAGAGAGCAAGAAGCCAATCATACTATCAGTACTGTGACTGGCTCAAAAATGAGGACCTCAAGTGGTCCTTTTGGAAACAAGATGTTTGTAAATCAAGAAGTAGGATCATTCTGCAATCCATCCTCTCCCCACCCCCAGTCTATTCTCTGGCTCCTTCCACAATGAAGAAAGAAAAGAATAACATTCTAAAACAACAAAGACCTCTTAGCAGTTAGCCTCTGGAGAACTGAGCACAATAAACAACAAATTCTACATGAGTAACAAAAAGATCACAGGCAGGCACATTCCTTAAAAAGGCAACTGAAACAGTCACCTACAAAGCTTCTAATTGTGATTTTTAATTTCAGTGTTAAACATGATCAGCCAGGTATGGCCATTCAGAGGAGGAAAAAAAAATACAACTTGAACATATCAAAGAAAAGAATTTCCTCATAAAACTAACAGCCTCAAACAACCACAGTCCTACCAAGATTATCTATCTACTTGCATTATTGGCTCCATGGTCATTTTTCTAATATTTTTCTCAATTACTGTGTAAGTTCCAGTGTCCTCTGTCCTTCAATGTTAACTGATATCCCTATCAGGTATAGTAAGTAGTAGACTAATCCATCAAGAAACTACCAGTCCATCTGTTCCTACAAAAGTGCAAATTATGAAAAACAAATTCTTTTTATGTGAGATAAGGCTGAATCTTGAAATAAAACATAGATGACAAGTGTTGTGTGAAAGGAGAGAAGGTTAGCACACTCCTTGACAAAGATTGAAGAGGCTCTGGGCCTCACACGTACCGTAGATGAGGCACTGCTACCTACTTTGTGGCATCTAACCATCGTTCTTTGGAGGAGAGATTTTTCTATCATGTAGAATAGGTATTTTTTATAGATTGAAGGTTGATCAATTTTTTAGTACTTTCCAGAGAGAAATCTATCTCTGTATACATAATATATACAGTATATATACAGTATATATAAGAATATACAGTATATATAAGAATATACAGTATATATAAGAATATACAGTACACACACACACACACACACACACACACACACACACTGGACCCCTGCCTTCCTGTGCCCAGGTCCCAGTCCTGTGACACGGGCTGTGGCCTGTTCCTGCTGACTGCCCAGCAGTTCTGTGACCGTAAACATGTTTCCAGGAAACACTGGGACATGCTGACCATCAACTTGCACGTGGCACCTGCTTCTACTCCTGGAGATGCAGGAGGGTAAGAGGCCAGCAGTGTCTCACCCATATGTCAGTCACCACAGAGTAAAGCTGTTAACACACACACACACACACACACACACACACACACACACACACACACACACACACACACCCCCAACAACAAGATAGTTAAAAGCACCACATACTGGTGTCTGCATATTTGATTAAAAATTGAACATGGTGGTGGGTGTGGTGGTGCACTCCTGTAATCCCAGTACTTAGAAGGCTGAAATAGGAGGATTGCAGGGTTGAGGACAGCCTCAGCAATTTAGTGAGATTCTCAGCAACCTAGCGAGACCCTGTTTCAAAATAAAAAGTAAAAAAGGGCTGAGGGTGTAGCTTGGAGGTAGAATGCCCCTGAGTTCAATCCCCTACCATAAAAAAAAAAAAAATGAACATGGTGATTAACAAAACTATGAGAAGAAGCTGGAAAGGAGAATATATTCTCTCTGCAAAGAATCTGTGTGGACACTGAAACAATAGTCTAAGTGCCTTTATTCCAGTCCACAGGCATGGTTTTGTTATTTAGAAACACAAGAGGATATAATATTGCTCAGCATGTAAAGAAGGCAAAGGATAAAAGAAATCATCATAATACAACTTGTCCCTTCTAAAGGAGATTTTTTTCAATTAGCACCACTTTAAGGCTCTTAGGCTTCTTTTTATCTTTCTAGAACTTCAACTGTACTCATGAATGTCTTTCATCTCATTTGCTTCATTTGACTGATAGCTCTGGGGAGCTTTCCTATAGCATGTGGTGTCATCACATCTATTCACTAATGAAGAATATGCATGCTTTGGGGTTTGCTAGAGAATGCGTCCTGGAATAGTCCCAACACACACAAATAGGCGTATGCTACTACAAATACAGGGGAGCCGGCCTGGCCAGTCCCCCGAATCTTTCAGAACCCGTGTTGTTGAGAGCTCACTGTACCTGAGGCTCTGCAAACTTCAGATGTCCATTTTGTTGTGCAGTGAGCACGCGATGTCACTGGCAGGCCCTCTGCTCAGAGCCTCGCTCCTGTCATCCCACCACGGGGGCCCAACCTAAAGGTCAAGGGCCTAGGCGTGGGGGAGTTTCCTTTTGAAGCTCAGACCACGTTAGCCCTCCCAGGGCGTAGGCATTCTGTGGTGCTCTCCACATCACTGGGGGTCCCCTGATGAGGGAGTACAAGGCCTTTTTTATCATCTTTATTTAGCTAATGATCTGTGGATTATTTGTGATAGCACAGATGCTTTGGGGGCATGGATCAGTTTGTCACTTTTGACTTTAAAGCCTGTTGCTTTAGAATCTTCAGGAGCCTGATTCTCTAAAGCTTTACTCAACACACAAAAGATTTTTTTTTTTAACAGCAAAAGATCAATGGGGAGATTCAGGAAGAGAAGTATTTAAGAAGAGCCATAAAAAGCAAAAGGACGGGCACTTTATAAAGGGTAGGACACTTTTCTGAGGAAAAAAGACAGCTAGGAAATGATACCAGGCTTGAGAAAAATGCTAATTACAATAATAGTCCTAACATTTACTGAGCTCTCTTGTTCTCACTCTATGCTGTCCACAGATTATCTCATTCGTTATTCATAATGGCCTTTTAAGGTAATCATGACTAACGTCCACATTTTAAAGATGAGGCAAGGATGTGTAGACAAGTCAAGTAGCTTGTGTAAGACTCCACAGCTAGAAACTGAATCTTCTGCTGAACTGAACGCAGTAACATTTTGGTGTGACATTTAAAGTAGCATCACTAGGTCTGGAAGCCACATTTGTAGTGTTGTAGCAGTGGGCCAGAATTCCAAAGAAGCTCTTTAAAACTAGCATTATGAAAACAGGATGACCTAAAGGAAATCAGAGCCAGATCTCTGAAAAAGGATACACAAATAGCCTGAATTTAATCAAGACAGTGTATCTGTCCACAGAGACAGAACTGAAAGCAGAGAAGAGGGTGACAACTAAAAAACCTTCCACTTGGGTATTGCCATTGAGGAACAAAATTACGGTGATACATCTGAGTGCCAGTCAAATACCACTACAGACGGATCCCTACATACGCTCATCATTCACCCATCCACATGTTGTCTATAGTTACAGTCTAGGTAATAGAATCAATATTATTATCATTTGCATATTTGCATACAAAGACCACTGAACTACTGCCACTCTAGGTACTGTTTGTTGGTGGAAACTTTGTGCCAAATCTTCTTCCTTACCTGCTTTGCCTGAAACAATTGGAGCACATAATTATTTTCAATTTGCAAAGAGAGATGTTGACTTTAGTGCCCTTGGATATAACTGGGAAAATTTACCAACTCACCCTGAATTTCATATTTTATATTCTTACTAAGGAGAAACAACTCATTTTGTACACTCTGTTAAGCTAATGATTTGTTCTATTGACATGTATACATCATGGGAAAAAGAAAGTCCAGCAATTGAACCCTGTGCCTCCAAAATAACTTTTCTTTGGACTAAATGTCAGGGACACACGATGACCAGGTCAGAGCAGTCACCCTTCCCCCTTGATATTTTAAAGTGACTCACCCAAGATGCCTGCATAAGATTAGAAAAATATTTACTGCTCTGTTGACTGGATCGAGAACTTTCTTTGCTGGTAGGGTCACCATGATTATTTTTTACCCTTATCACAGTTTTTAGAAGCTAGACAGAGAGAGCAGCTACTCACGTTCTCCTTGTCAGGAATCCCTAGAGGAGGAAAAAGAGAGAGAGGCCGTAAATGGTTTGCTAAACGTGGACTATGGAACTGAAATCCTTGGCTGAGCAAAACCAAGTAACATTTTGGTGTTTTCCATTTGTCTTTCCATAAAAACATACATACATAAATGCTGGTATGAAGAATATTCATACCAATGAAAATAAGTAACAAATAAATTATGGCTATGTGCTCAAGCAACAAAATCCATGCTTATGTTGCTTCTCTAAAATATACTTTACTTTTCTAGAGGTAAAAATCTATCACTGACTTATGTGCACAATGTAAGCAACTAATTCCAGTGACTTGGGCACGAGAACACTCAAAACTGTGGGCACATGCATCAACTCTCTGGTCATACCTAAGGCATGCTACATTATAAACCACCCCATGTTGCTCCAGTGATTTGAACCTACAGCCATGGAGGAAAACCACCAGCAACAACTTCCATTTTGAGCACAGCAACCCCTGGCTGCCTCCAAGTCAGGCCCGAGCGTGGCAGTGGCTGCCCCCAGGGAAATCATAGTTTTAGTGAAAACATGAACTATTTATCCATTTACTCATTTGTCCATTTACGTACAGATATTTCATGAGCGTCTACTCATTTCATGAGCCATGCCTTTTTGGCTGTGACCCTGATGGACATGCAAATGGTGGCCACACTGGAAGATCACAGCTTCAGCAGAGCTCAATGTGCCCAGTACAGTGGGCACAAATGGTCTCATACTGAGGAAGGGAAGCACAGGGGGATTTATGTGTGGCTTGCACACAATGGAGCAAAGCGTGGTGGATTGTGTTATAAAGATACCGTGCACCCACAGTCTGAGTAAAGAGGACACTCTGTGTTTACACAAGGGACCACATAAGACTTATATATTGGCATTAACAGAACAGAGAGCCCATCCTAAAGCCCAGCAGTGGCACGGGATGCAGGCAGGCTGAGAAGGAAAAAGACCATTGGGAAAGTCTCCCTAATTAAAGCTTTGTTCCCCAAACTGTGGTAGTCTTAGGACCAAAAACAAAACAACAAAAAAGAAAAACAAAACAAAACAACAAACAAACCTCAGACAGGAGGACAGAGAGAGCTGTTGCCTGATTTAAAGACTAAGGATGGACATGTTTACCATCACTGCCCAGATCTGTGAGGAGGAGCGAGGGTGGGCTAGAGCCAGCATCCTGAAACACATCTGGAATTCATCCACCCATCTAGCCATCCAACAGCCATTTGGAAGGGCAGAAGATGACTGACTGAGGAGGTGTAACAGACGCTCATTCTCTAGGACATTCAATAAAATAAGGGCAGAGTTGCACAAATCTCCGTATCTGAGTGGCTGGAAATTAGGGTGTGTATCAGGAAATAATACTGAAAAGGTGATCTGAGGTCATGCAGGAGCTTGAAAGTTAAGCTAATGGTCTTGGAATTATACCTTCCATGGAAGGCAACAGAGGATCGTCAAATGGTGATAAGATTAAGAAAAAGGAGGGAAGAAGACTGTTCAAAGTCAAAAAATATTTAAGACACCAACACTAGAGGAAATGGCACGGACATGGGTTGGAGCCCACTTGGAGCAATCAGTGATAAAGATTCAGTTTGGAAAGTTTGAATATGGACTTGATGGGTATTGTTAAGGAAAATCATGCCAGTTATTAGGTCTGGTTGGGGCGTGGTTATACATGAAAAAGTGTATTTTTAAAAAATGACTCCTGAAATATTTGGGATGAGATATGTATAGGTGATTAAAAGAAAGAAATCTGGCAAAATATTAACATGAAGGTACATATCAGTTCATTAACAGCAAACAAATCACAATTAATATGCATATTAATTAAGTCAAAGTGATGAAAATAAGGGTTAAAGATAATGCATTCTTTTCACTTTCTGTATGCTTTCATTTTTCATAATGAAAAGTTAAAAAAAAAAGTTTTGTGGAAATCAGGTACAAGGTAGACCACGGGTGAGACACTGAAGGTTCAGAATACTAGTCAAGTTCTTCTGTTCTTGGATCAAGAGGGAGGAGGCCTAGCTGAGTGTGGTGGTGCGTGCCTGTAATCCCAGTACTTGGGAGGCTGAGACAAGAGGATCTCAGGTTTGCACCCAGGCTCAGCAACATAGGGGGGCGGGTGTGTGTGTGTGGGGAGGAGTTCAGAGGTAGAATGCCTCTGGGTTCAATCCCTAGTACCACCAAAAAAAAGAGGCATGAGGCCTTCAGCCAGATGGCTGAGGGGGAGGGAATGGAAAGGAAAGACCACGAGGACTCCAAAGGCAGGGACCAGGGGCGGGATGAGCAAGTGGCCTCGGTGGGTGGGGAAGATGAAGGAGGACTCTTGAATGGTTGAGGGTTACAGCTTGGAATAGGAGAAGCATGGAGGAATTGTCAGAGGTGGGTCTTTTGGAAATGGAGATATATCCCCTTATTGACATTTTCAGGTTGCAAGGCCAGCAGGACATCAAGGCAGAAAGAGCGGTCACTGGTAAGTTAGGCTTCAGTCAGTGTAACCAAATAGAGGTGCTGGTTGGGGAAGTCTGTGCTCCAGTCACGGGAAAGGATGCCATGGCCAAGGAAGAGGTCTAGAGAAAAACGGACACCGAGAACCAGGAGTGGGAGCAACCGCGTCTGTTATTCATTGGTCACTGGTAACTCTGGGGTGGTTCATTCAAGAGTATGAAGCAGGAGTGGGACACTGAGGGGTTAATGAGTGACAAGGTGGGGACACACCATCTGACGCCATGTGGGTGCTTCGTGTATGCTGGGCACACTTCTAAACCTGACAGACACGTCTTGACTCATTTAATCCTCACAGTAACCCTACAATGAGACCAAGGCTCAGAGAGTCTGAGCATCTTGCCTGAGGTCACACCAGGAGGAGACAGGAGACAGCACAGCCGGATTTCACCCCAAGCACTCTAAATGAGCTAGTTATCCCCAGCTCAGACAGGAGAGAAAAAACCAGGGGCAGGGGTGGGCTGGAAGAGGGGGAGAAAAACTTGCCTCTCTTTGCCTGTCATTCCTTCAATAGAACAGAAGAGTAGCAGCGGGGACATGGGGGCGCCCACATAGGGTGTGAAACAGAGGGGCAGGAGAGGGGCAGCTCCCTGGAGATGTGGGCCCAACAGCCTGGGTCCCTGCCGAGCATACGGATCTGGCAGTGAGGACAGGGATTCTCAGAGGCCTCCGGAGTGGAAGTGCTACCCATCACACGTGTCAAAGTGCCTGCTACCTTGCTACCCACACAAACACCAGCCTCCCAAGGAGAAGCCGGGCGGGTGGATCAGTTCCCCACAGCGGCAAGGGAACCGACATGCTCACAGACTGGGGGACAGGACTTCCCTGGTGCCTAGGGACCCCGCCAGAAAACAGTGTCACACAGAAAAACGTCCTTTCTTTTACTTTCAGCCAGAGATTGGTCTCATATAAAAAGCCTGGGCTTTTTGATTGTCCATATTTAATGTGTCTAACATGCCGTGCTGCTAGGCACACACCCTGTGAAGGGAGCACTAGAGCCCCCTGCCCGTCACCCTCCATGGTCGCTCTCGTGTATGTAAGAGCACCCGGCACCTACAGAGGCCTGCCCTCGGGAGAGGTCATGATTTAAGAATAAGCGATGATTCATGCTGCTCCTCCCCATGATCAATAGCATCAAAACAAGCAAGAAGCGGGGTTCTCAGGTATCTAGATGCCCTTCACCAATCCTATTTTTTTTAAGGGGCATAGAAACAACACTATATTTCACTCTAAAATGAAGACACTATGAGAAAGTATCCCAAGCAAGCTGAAGTCCCAGCCAACATCAGAGCCTCCCTCCATTAGCAAAGACCCCAGAACAATACTCTCTCAGCCAGTTTTTAAACATCTTGAGTGTGAGCTGGGAGGCTTGTCTGCCTGTGGAAGAGCCTGGAGAGTTCCTCTGTCAAGCTGGTGTAGGACATATTTTTGTCGCATGAAAACACACACCCCCACGACACATTTTTAGATAGAAAATGTTCACATTTTTCACTTACTGTCATTGTTAGAGCCCGTTTCCATAACACCATAAGGAGGAGCCAGCAGCCCTGCCATGTACTGTCGATATTTCTGAAAGACAAGATTGTAAACTCAGCACACAGATATTTACTCTCTTTGAGCAATCGTGTGTTTACATGTTAAAAGAGCAGAAACATTGGGTGTCAGGGAAGCATCTGAACCTTGTATTTATAAAGCCATGAAACGTGCTCTCTGGGGCCTCTGTTCTAAAATAAAGGTGTTGAGTTCTATCCAGCTCTTCCTGGGTAAAGCTGAATGCGTCCTCTGCCCGGACACCGGGTCAACCTCAGCCAGTTCATCTGTGCATCCGTGGCTGATGGAATCGGTGGGTTTCCTACCCTCCCTCCACCTCTGCCCTCCCCACCCTGCAAATATGTGCTCAGCTTTTTGTCTAGGGAAATGGCACTCGGTTTTTATAGATGCAGATACAAATAAGTGTGCTTCCTTCTTAATAGGTGAACAGCACAGACTCAGCCTCTTTCAAAGCAAAAAGAAATGCAAGTGAGCAAAATGTCTTTCTGAAAGAAGCTGATTTGCTTCCATTTACCTACTTCCTTTTATACCATACACCTGCCTGCTTCATGACCTCCAAAGAACTTTTGATATGTTGTCAAATAGAATGGGTTGGCTTAATTTAGAACTATTCGGATTCCCTGGGATCGTATTCCCCTGGCTTCAGGGCCAGACATGCTGTGAACCTGGGGCTTGGCAAAATATATTGGCCCTAGGAGTCTGTGCTGTTTGGGAGGGATACAATTTGCTGAGCGTAAAGCAACCTGACCACAGAGGAGTGACATTTACAAAGGAAGGAAGGTGAACATTAGCTGTCCTCTCTTCTCAGGTAATAAATGCAGCCTCCTCCCTTTCAGAATGAAAGCTGGGCAATTTCATCGCATGGTGTCATGTTTATTTATGGTTTATAATTACGGTGACACGTAAATGTTAAACAGCATCAAAAGCACCAGCTCCCCATAATGAGCTCCTGGGTTACAGAGACGTCAGCAGAAAAGGCTTCATCTGTAGCAATGGGCAGCTGGCAACACACAATATTCGGGCAGCCATCTGGCCCATTTGGTAGATTTGAATGGTGTTTGTAATGGAACATTGATGCTTTCTCAAAAGAGCCTTCTACTCAAGATGTGACTAGTTTTGTCTTTTTTTTTTTTCCTCCTTTAAGCTTTTTTTTTTTTTTCTTTTCATTTAGAGGCAACCATGCTAACACCTGCATGCAAACATTAAAATCACAATTTTCTCTGCCTCTGAGCTAACTAATCACTCAAACCCACAGCACCGGTATCTCACCCTGCATCCCTGCCATTTCCTTTGAGAGCCTTCCAGTTCTGATCCTCTTCTCCCTTATGAGACCACATACCCTTCTCTTCGTGAGACAGCGTTCACTAGGCACATTCCTGGGCATCCAATTATTCTGGGCTCTAAAGAAAGAAGGCTCAGAGAGAGTGGATGGGGACTGGCTAACAGGGGACTGAAGGTTTTGTGACTTCCCTTGTAACCTTTTGATTATTCCTCTTACTGCTAGTAGCTCTCTAACAGGCTCCTAAAAGAAACAATTCATATGAAATAAAAGGAACCGTTTTGCTTTGCTTAGAGATGCTGTCTTAGACATGATGTTCTTTGTCTCAGGTACCTCAATGTAATTCTCTAGAGCTCCATGAAAGTACTTTCCCGGTCCCTGAGAGAATGGACCTCACATTCCTTCAAACCACAGCACCTGTCCTGTTGCTCTCTCCTGGCGCACATCACCAGGGCTGCCTCTGGTGAGAGCCCCAAATGGAGCAGCTCTCGGGGAGGAGCATGCTGGCTGGATTTCAGAACACGTGTATACTGAACACCTACTTCATGAGGGCGGCGTACCAGGCATCAGGCTCGCTGCAGAGAACAAGCACACAAGGTCCCTTCCACTTGTGAAGTGTCTATTTTCTGCAGCATGGGGCACTATGTCTTCTGCTTATTATAGTAATTTCCTCTGATCTGCAGGAGACTCATTCCAAGACCAATCGTAGATGCCTGAAACTGCATAGTACCAAACCCTATATATACTAAGTTTTTCCTATCCACACATACCTATGATAATACTTAATTTATAAATTAGGCACAGTAAGAGATTAACAACTAATAATACGATAGAATAACTATAATAATATACTGAAACAAAAGTTAGGTGAATGTGATCTCTTATCTCCCTCAAAATATCTTGTGAACTATATGTGATTTTGGACCACAAGTGATCACAGGTAATTAGAACTGTGGAAAGTGAAATCATGGGTAAAAGGGGGCTTAATTCTTAACTGCTGAATTTCTAAACTGTTTTAGGAAATTTGAAACATACATAAAAATAGAATACCACATACTCCACATCTGGCTTCAATAATTAATGAACTCACGACCAATGTTATTTCACCTACATGTCTATCTGCTTATCCTTTTCAGAATTATTTTGAAGCAAATTCCAGATATCATGTCACTTAATCTATAACTATTTCAGTAGGAATTTCTAAAAGACAAGAATTTTTTTTCAAACAAAATTGCAATATCACTATCATAGCTAAAATATCCATAATATCCCATTGATATTCAAATGTCTGTCTTATAAATATGATTGGTACTATTCTAAAAGTACTTTATTAACCAGGCATGGTGGTGCATGCCTGTAATCCCAGTACTTGGGAGGCTGAGACAGGAGGATCCCAGGTTTGAGGCCAGCCTCTGCAACGTAGCAAGAGTCTCGGCAACTTAGCAAGACTGTCTCAAAAAATACAAAAAAACAAAAACAAGAAATAAAAAGGGCTGAGGGTGTAGCTTGGAGGTAGAATGCCCTTGGGTTTAATCCCCAATACCACAAAAAATTAAAAATAAATAAGAAAAGTATTTTATTTAATAAGACAACATTGGTTTCAGAATAACAGCTTTTGGTAGAGTGGAGATTACAGAAATGGGGTTGAAATAGTTATACTTGCAAATAAAAAGTCAATCTTCTAAAAGTACTTTTAAATAAACATCCACTAAAGCTGAGAAATTAATTTCTTCTGTAGTACCCTGAAGAGTACTTTATATAAATTAGGATGAGAACAGCTAACTGAAATGAAACTTGAGTCGAAAAATTGAGATTCCTACATTATTTGCATACTGCTTGATCATTGGGCAGCATTTCGTCTTCCAAAGCAGTCTATAAAAAAAAAATACCACATGAAGGGATGCTGAGCCTCACTCACAACAGGGAGACACATGCAAACGACAGTGCAGTGTCATTTTTCTCACCTGTTAGATTGGGGCGGTGGGGAGGGAGGACAACTTCGTTAACATACTGTTTGTTGAGAGTAGAAAAGTAGGTTATCTCATATATTGCTTATGAGAGTATAAAAAGATACAATCTCAATGGAAGGCAGTTTGGAAGTGTTAATCAGGTTTTAAAATGCATTTTCCATTTGCTTTGCAAACTTTCCTTCAGAGCAGGTGTATACCCTCCTGAAGTACTTGAGTACATACGCAAATACATGTACCTGTTTTTAAACAGCAAACAATAAACAGGAAATAACTTAAATATTGCTTAAGTAGAGGGCACTGATTTACTCACTGATAAGTATATTATGATGGGTTCCTTCCTTCCTTTTTCTTTTTTTGTACTGGGATGGAACCCAGGAGTGTTCTACTTCTGAGCCACATTCCCAGCCCTTTTATTTTTTGTTGAGTCCCACTACATTGCTGAGGCTATCCTGGCGCCGGTAATCCTCCTGTCTCAGCCTCCCAAGGACTGGGATTATAGGCATGTGCCTCCATGCCTGGCTGATGATGGCTTATTTCTAGAAAAAAAATGATGTTCTAGTAGTATGCAGCCATGAAAAAGAATGAAGCAGCACCACCTTTATGGATATGGAATGATCTCCACTACATATCTATAAATTTAAAAAAGAACATGATGTGTATAGTATGCTACCATTTTGTGGGATAGAAGAATAAGTGTGGGTGTGTGAATATTCTATTTTTTTAATGTGATTTAATCGGTACATTTGAATATTCATAAATGCATAGTATCTCTGAACAGATACAAAAGAAAGGAATATCAAATATTGCTTCCAGAAGAGATCTGGGTGGCTGAGGGTAAAATGGGTGAGAAGTTTCCACTGCACATCCTTAAGAACTTTTGACTTTTGTACCACGTACCACTATTACCTGTGGGGCTCCAGAACAATGAATGTTCGTCTCCATTTTATAGGTATTATTCTATACTAATTTAAGGAAGCAAAGAATTAGAAAAATGTAAGGCCAAACATGAGTGCTCTCTGGTCCTCCACCCTAGCTGACCTGACTTTTGAGTCATCTGAGTCCAACAGCCAGCACATGATTAAAGAAGCTTCCAGATAATTCCAGCCTCAAGCTGGTCAAATCCCCTCTAGCCATTCAAAGTCACCGAGGTTGTTCCAGTATTCCCAATTAAGGTTCCAGACATCATGTAGCAAAGACAAGTTATTCCTCCTGCATCCTGTTCAAATTCCTGACCCAGAATCATAGTATCTATAAAATGGTTATTGGCAGATGCCATGAACTGGCATACTGGTTATACAGAAATAGATAATTAGAACAGAATTTGGCATCTGAAAACGAGTTAGTTTTAAAACAACCTCAGTGGAGCCAGGGAAGTGGCGTAAGGGAAGGGGGGGAGGGAAGACTGAGATTCATTATTGGAAATGCTAACATCGACTGTACATATGTGAAAATCCCAATATCAGTCTCAGTCCTCTGTATGGGAAGGGGAGAGATGGGGAGGTGGGAGGGCACCAAGTGCTGTGTGCATGTATGTCACTGTCAACATGATTTGCATTATGATGTGAGACCATAATGCACCAATAAAAGCACATTAAAAATGTGCCATTAATTTTGGAATTGGAAAGTGGGAGGAAGCATGGTAGAGCTAGAGGGAACTATAGATGAGTACATAAGGAACAGTGAGGGAAATATTATAGAAGATGGAGGACACTGGCCCTTGTTATGTAGGGGTAGAAAGTTTAACAAAACTGATGCCCGAAGTAACATGGAAAAATAGAAAAGGTACCTAATGAACAGGTGGGTCTGGCTGAAGAGATTCCCAGGAAGAGCGCCAAGTGTCAACTGCTTTAATTCAGTTATATATTTTAAGGTTCAGATACAGATGAGCTAACAAAGGGGTCATTAAGTTTGCAATCAGAATTCCAAGTAAATATAAATTAGGATCCAGGACTTGGAAAGATAAAAAATAAAGCTATTTCTCATTTACAATCTCTCAGCAAAAGATTTTGAAAGTAAGAAAGGGCCTGGTGACAAAGATCAAATACAGGGCACTGGTAGGAAAAGGAAGCCTGAGAGTGAGGAGGCCAGGGCGTGACCGTTACACCCTCGTGTATGACTTCAGAAAGATTTAAGGGGTGCTTCACAGCTGTACCGCAGGAACCCCAAAAAGGGTTCAGAGTAGAGAACGGGTTATGCAAAGATCTATGTGGGTATGGCTTCTGTCTAATGAAGTAGACATAAGAAACATTGATGCACAAGAAAAATTGATACATAAGAAACCCACCAAGGTTTTTTAAAAAATTGTACCATCTTGGACCAAAAGAGACAGCACATAACCAAAAGAATCCTTTGGACCCTTGAAATATGAGCAGGAATCAACTGAGGAAACTACGTCTTAATGAAAAGGAAAGATGTCTCAGAGGGTAGAATTAAAAGCCCAGAAGGCGGAACCAGGAGCCGCAGAAAAACAACTCCCAGGGAGCAGAACTGGACCTTTATCAAGGAACTGGAGCCATTTGCCCAGCTGGATTTCAGAAGTGCTATGGACTGGAGACTGTTATGTGCCCTTCGTTCTAATCCCTCCCTTTTAGATAGAAATGTCTGTTGCAAACTAGGTGTGGTGGTACATGCCTGCAATACTTGGGAGCTGAGACAGGAGGATGACAGGTTCATGGCCAGCCTCAGAAACTTAGCAAACCCTTCCATAACTTAGTGAGTCCCTGTTTCAAAGTAAAAATAATAAAATAAAATAGAGCTGGGGGTGTAGCTCAATGGTAGAATGCCTCTGGGTTCAATTCCCAGTACAAAAAAAGAAAAGTCTGTTGCAGTTACCTGTCCCCTGTGCCCATTATTTGTTCAGTTCCAGGAGGCATAGAATTTATCTCTTTCATTCACAGGTGTCAAATTAAGAATTAAGAAGCATACTGTGATGGGGGCTGTACCTGAGGGACAGCACCACACCTCATCCACACCTTAATTTAGATGGTAGGATCCCAAACAGGAAAAGACTCTGGGGGTCCCGAGAAAGGAGAGTCCATTTTACACTCGGGGGTGTTGTGGACTATTGTGGTCAGACTGTGGACTAGTAAACACAGCATTTCCTGAAGAAGACCACAATACTCTCTCATCCCACATGCTTTTCTGAAATGAGCTTCTCTTTCTTTCATCGAAAGGGAGATGTAGTTCCCTTCCCCTCTGACATGGGCTGACCTTCATGATTCTTCTGTAGCCCATGGAACATAGCAGATGTGATACTGCTCATCTTCCCTAGCTAGATCAGAAGCTCTGCAGCTTCCGCCCTGGCCTCTGGGAACACTTGCTCTCCAAATGCCTTCTCTCAGGGTGCTGCCTCTCAGAAGCCACCAGCCATGCTGGGAGCAACCTAAGCCACATGGAGAGGCACCTAGAGTGCTCTGGTGGGCAATCCCACTGAGCTCAGCTTCTGAGTTCTCCAAACAATGCCAGCTCCCAGGGGCCTGAAGCAACACTGGCCATTCAAGTCTTCCTAGCTAAGGTCAACACAGTGTGGAGCAGAGACAAGTCAGCCCTCGGTGCCCTTCTAGAATTCCTGACTCCGAGAAACACATGTGTGATAAAATGGAGGTTGTTTTCTACCCCTCAACTAGGTGTAGTTTCTTAGATGACAATAGATAAAATAAACAGTACCCTAACAGAGATTACACATGTGCAATTTGCAGCATTGGCATCTACAATGAATAGGCGGGGCCTAGAGGATTACCCTGGGCCCAGAGGAGCACCTTTCACAAGGTAGCTGTTGAGTCCATGGTCACCAAGTGGTGTGTAAATGTTGCTTGTGTTTACAGAGTTTAATGGAAGAATCACCTAGGCGTTACTGGAGAGGAAAGGGGCACAGGGATTGTAGGTTTGCACAGGGATAAATGCTGACCCATAGGGTGCTATGCCTGTGTGGTATGCAATAGACAAGTGATGAGGCTACATCTGTGAGGGTCCAAACCTGGGGACCGTTGGGTGAGTGAACACTGAGACCCCTTGCTGTGTCTCTCTGTCTGGCAGCACCGGCATCATCCCTTAGCGTGTGCAGCAGTGGAACGATGGCGTGTGGAGGGAGAGCAACTCCCTTCCACTGTGAAGTCCTCTGGGGGAGGGGATTGGACTTACATTCTGGGATTCCTTCTAATAGAGCTTATGGGACTCCAGTGATGAACTGGAAAATGAGAGAAGACTTTATCAGCACCCCTCACTAGGAGCAGTTCATATCTTTATAGGAGTTCAAAAGCCAGTTCTCACTTTCTGAAAAACAGAACTCAGGGATGTTCCCAAGGCCTACACACATCAGTGAGCATGGACCTGAGGCCAGCAGTCTTTGAGGGGACAGCCAGCAGATCTTTATAGTGCTTACCCACTGTCACCCTCACACCAGTGTGCTGGCCTGGGCAAGCCCTTTGCCAATGTCTTCTTTGGCTAATGCTCCCTGGCGAACCCTTTCCCTGGATCCCCACACACTCTAACCCCTCAGTGGGTCCCACAGCCTTACTCAACCATTTTCCAAGTGGCCAGGCATGGAAGTGACAGCGAGTGAGCAGAGACACATCAATAGTCCACTGGAGGACAGTGCGGAAGCCCGAAGCAGGGCTGTGGGAGAAGGAAATGCTGCATTCTGGTGTCACCCTGAACTCCTGCACCGTGGCCCGTGGGACGTAGGCCTCATGACATTGGGGACAGCTTGGGCTTTTCTGTTACAGAGCTGTTCTGGTCATATCCAGAGAAGCTTCTACTGGATTCAACTGCCTCTGGGGTCCATGGTGCCAGTCTCATTCTTCTTAGCAAGGCTACCATAGCACAGAAGTTGACCAGGACTATAGGATGCCCCTTGCTGGAGGGCTTCACTCAATAGTCCTCCAGGATCTCTGAGAACACTGAGGAAATCAATGGTGCAAGTAACAATAAAGCCAAAAGGGCCAAGAGGCGTCCTAGAAGAACCTGGCAGGCTTGGTTCTCAGGATGTCCAACTAGCTGGTCACTAACTAATCAGTTGGGTCACTGCAGACAAGTCCTTCAAGCCCACTTGCTTCAGGGTCCTCATCAGTAAAATAAATGCCCTGAATTAGACTGAGAGTATCTAAACTTTGTTCAGCAGAGTCTGGGGTTCTTTGGAGGATCCTCAAGCAAAGACACACCATGCAGACATGGCCTTCAGCCCCAATGAAAACCATGTCTCTTCACTCTCATCTGTTTTATTTAGAAAGTTATTTGAGCTCATAAAAAATACAAGTTTATAACCCATCAAGATTAAATAATCTCTAAACTTCTAGCCATGCTGATGTCACTCAAAGGTCTCCATGAAGAATCAACAAAGACCAATTTAAGACTGTCTAGGAAGTGTTAGGGGCCCTACTCCCTGTTAAAAAGACTTCTGTGGTTGTGGACTGGCAAGTGACAGTTTACTTCCTAACTGAAAAGTCAACAAACTGGTAGTAAGACTTTAGCAGAGATGCACTACAGAGCATGCTGACCTTCTGCAGTGTGGAGGGGGCCCTTGGTGTGACAGCCAGCAGGGCAGGAGGGGAGGAGGGAAAGATAAACAGGAGTTCTTCCAGGAGTCTCAATTTTATTCTATGTCAAGTAGTTTAAAAGATTATTTTTATACTTTTATATTATGGAGTAGAAAGCTAAATTTGCATAAATCTTAAAGATTAAAGCATGAGACTTCAAAGAAATTCAGAACTGGCTGCTGGCTACTTCTAGCTACAAATGGTCTAGACCCCAGGCATTATGTATTGATTTCCTCTACATTCAGGAACTTCAGTGGAAAAAACCAAGGACCTCTGATGTTATGGAAAGCACGCAGACACTGGAATCCCACAAGCCTGTGGCCTTAATTATGATTCTACCACATGCTACTGTGTGAACCTGGAGAAGTTACTTGCCTTGATCTCCCAGGTTAAGAACTTGTGATAGTGACACCCATCTTTCAAGACAATTGAGAGAAATGAAATCTATAAAAGTGCCTGGCACCTAGTAGATACTTAACAAGTGGTGGCTAATAATAATGACAAAAATGATAATAAACCAAAGATGAATTGAGCTAACCACATCATATTTGATGATATTTCCCCACCAAATAGTCTTCAGCTTTGGAAAAGGACATTCCTACATCGTACCTTCACATTGCTGAGGCTGCGGATAGACACGATGTTTAGAGACTGTAGAAAAATAAATATCTAAATAATAAACTGTCTTATATAAATTTTCAAATATTACCTATTTTTATGCACACAGTAAACAGTCCATGGAAGAAGCATCAAGTTGCATCAAGTTCTGGGGTGATGGAGAAAAGGAAGAGCATGAGAGAGAATGCCCAGGAATACCTAACATAAGCAAGTCCACAGCCATTTCCTAAGAGTTTCCTTCATAAAAAAAAAAAAAAAAAAAAACCTGTAAATTACAACTGGCCTGTTTTTAAATCAAGTAGAGAAAGGAAGAAAGGATGTGAGAAGTAGGGGAATAAGGTACAAAGGGAAAGAAGTCCTAAGGATAGTAAGGCCATATGCCTGTCCCCAAATAGAGATGCAGATGTGCTACTGATTAAGCTATATGTTCTAGGAAGAGACAAAAGATGATGGTCTCAGGAAGCTTGAAATCTCCCTATTAGTTGTCCCCGTCAAGGCCTCTGAGGAACTCTGTCTGGAAGGCCAGCAGAGTGGTCACCAGAAGCAGTAGGTAGTGGGGATAAATCCAGCTCTGCTGTATAAGCCCTGAGCTCCAGCTGCTCCCACCCAGAGCAGGGACATCTTTTCTTAATGTGCACACAGGATTCCTGTGGCCCAGGTGTAGCCCGGGAGCTGGAAGACTTCAAAAGTGTGTGTGGGGGGGCGGGTGTCTGCTAGGGGATACGCATCATAGAATTATATCATTTTGTAAGTGACAGTTTGCCAAGTAAAAGACTCAGTGAATAAAGAAAGGCTGGCAACTTCGACCTGAGCGAGCCCTCTATGACAAGAGAAGATGCTGGCAGAGCAAGACCCTCCACTTGGCATTCAAGGTCTTCCTGGCACGCTGGGATTCCATTTCTGGATGTTACCCAAGCTGCTGCCCAAGGGAGGCCCACCCAGGCTGCCCAGACTGCTACTATGTTCCTGCCCAACCAGCAGCAGCCAGGGCAGACACCTGAGCTTCAGCTGGGCAGCTTCCACCTGCCCAGCAACTGTCCCCTTGCCTGTCCCTCCCCCTGGGCAGTCGAAGGCTGAATCTGAAAGCCCTTGTCTGGGATGATCAGCATCAGGAAAACATTCAACGCTGGAAGTCAAGAGGGTGATCGACAGGTACTGCTGTGAGCACCTGGTGGAGGGAGTGGGGCACGTGCTCAGAACAGGGACAGACTGATGACAGCATATGCAAGCAGCATCTAGAACAGGGCAGGAATAGCAGAGGACAGTTCTGGGGGTGTGGGGACATGTCTCATCTTAATTTCCTATTCATTACATTTCACTAGGTCCTCCCATCATACTCAAGCCAAGCTCATAAAAGGTAGGACAGAGAACAAGTTGTCCGTACTTTATCTGAAAGCATCAGGATTATACAGTAGGACAGCTCAGAAGAGTGCTATAACATTTAGTTATATCACCTTTTATTTCTTTTTCGGCAATAATTCTTTGATAACCCCTGTGTGATATGCATATGTCTGTGGCATATTGCTCTAAAACTTCAGTGAGCTAAAGCATTCTTAAGCCCATGAGTAGCAGAAAGGAAGAACTGCTCTCTAGCGGAGCAGTTGGAAATGGAAGCCTGCAGGCAGGAATTTTCTGTTTACTAGTTTAAAGGTGCAGGTACTGCTTCACTCACCACACATCATACAGCTTCTTATGTCAAGTTATTCTGTTTCCCTGTTTCTTGATTTCTATAGCATTAGCATAATAGGGCACAAAGAACTTCCACGACCACCTCTTCAGTAACATTTAAATTACCTCCTTTGGCCCTATTGTGGATATTTCTAAATAGAGGCAAAACCCTGCCTGCCAACTCATGGCCGTTTTTAATTCATGGCTGGCCTGCAGAGAGCCAGAGCCTGAAGTACAATCATCACAACAATGGCTCTGATGGAAGAAGTCCTGCAAGCTGAACCCTTAAGAAGCCCAGACTAAGTCCAAGAGGGATGGTGCCACAAGTAAGCAAAAGAAGGCGCTGACAAGCCCACCCTTTGGGAATGCTGTTCCCTATAGGCTTGTGAAGGTGCCCCAGACTCTGCCCAACAGGGCTCAGGACTGTCAAGTACTCTCAGGCAAAAGGAGAATCATTAGCCAGGAATGGTGATGTATACCTACAATCTCAGTACTTGGGAGGCTGAGACAGGAGAATGGCAGGTTTGAGGCCAGCCTCATCAATTTAGTGAGAAGCTGCTTCAAAATAAAAAAATTGAAAAAGGGTATAGCTCAGAGGCAGAATTTTCCTGGATTCAATCTCCAGTAAGAAACACACACACACACACACACACACACACACACACACACACACATGAATCATTAGCTGGAAGGAATAAGAACACAGCCAAGTCTCACTCCATCACAGGTCAGAAAAACCCTGAGGAAAAGAGAGAACAAGCACATGTTCGTTAGTCAGTCTGCAAATGCTCACTGCACACCTGCTCAGCAGGGACGAAGGGCCCCACGGAGCCTTCCCCTGCCTCGTGGTCTAGTGAGAAAGACAGCCTTCACACATGATCACACCTGTGCGCTGGTGCTGGGTTCTAGAAAGCCCAGCTGTACAGGGGGCACTGAAACCTGGCCAGGTGGCAGAAGCGGGGGTCAGTTTAGATTTCGGAATCTGAAAAATGACACTGAATCTGAGGCTGAGAAGGCCTGGGGCAGGGAGGAGGGAGGAGGAGGGAGAAAGAGCCCTCTGGGTGCAGAGGGAATAGGTGGGGTGAGAAGGGACAAAGAAGGTCGGTGTGGTGGAGAGGAAGGACAAAGGGAATGGGGAGGAGACTCGAGCATACAGCACAGGACAGGTAGGCCCTTCTGGGTTGTATTAAGGAGTCTGGCCAGTATCCTAGTAATGGGAACATTTCAAACAGAGAAGTCACAAGAGCAGATGGGTGTTTGTGTGTGCATATGTGTGTGTTTGGGGGTGCTGGGGCCTTGCACAGGCTAGGTGAGCCCTCTACCACTGACCATATCTCCAGCCCTTTTATAAGATTGTAAGACAGGGTCTTGCTAAGTTGACCAGGCAGGCATCTAACTTACCATCCACCGCCTCAGCCTCCTGATTACCTGGGATTATAAGAGTGGGTCACCACACCTGGCTCAGATGGGAGGGGTGGGTGTGTGTGTGTGCACTCGTGTGTGGTACTGGGGATGGAACCCAGGGGCCTTCTACCTTTAAGCTATACCCCCAGCCCTATTTAATATTTTATTTGGAAACAGGGTCTCACTAAGTTGTGGAGGGCCTCACTAAGTAGTTGAGGCTGGCCATGAACCTGTGCTCCTCCTGTCTCAGCCTCCCAAGTAATGGAATTACAAGCATGTGTCACCACACCCAGCTAGACAGGAGTTTTTTAAAGTCATCCTGGCAACTACATGGTGAAGGGTCCTGATGGGAAATCAAGTAAGGTATTGGGTGTGCAGGGAACGGCGAGCCTGGATATAGCCCCCAAAGGGACCAAGAAAAAGGGGAGAGGAAAGAGAAATGCAGTATGGGGGATACAGGGAGATAAGGACACATATTTCTCAAAGCAGAGGCAAAACAATCTCCACCTGCTTACTGTTGATATTAAAGCCCCTGATTTCTTGCTGAAGCATGTGTGGCCTATCTGTGCCTTTAATACTGAAATTTTTGGGGATTTCAGGAACTCCTCGGGATGAATGTACACATAAGTCATGAGTTTCTCTTAGGGAAATGCAAATTGAGAGCAAGACACACACACAGTAGTCGATGTAACCTAACTGAATGTCAAAAAATAATTTGTTCTGGCTGTACCTGCATTAAATTCTAATACTTCCTGTCAAAGTAAGTCTGTACCTACTGCAGTCCATCTAGCAAATAAATAGGACTATGAATGGTGAAAAAATTAGTTGTTGCCGCCTCGTTTATGGAAACCGTTGATTGACATTTTATTCAACCATTAGTCCTCAAGAGGTGATAGATATTATGCATAGTTATTCTGAGCTAAAACTAATGTACAAATTCTAGATTTTGTAAAATTAATAGTAATACCAGTAATACCAATTGTGGAAAGATGAAAATTCCAAAAATGCGCTGATATATAATAATACACAATCAGGATGCATTGGTTGTTTTAAAACCTAAAATAAAGGGTCATTTCACAGGAACAGCCAATGACTTTCATCCCATTAGAGAAAACCATCAACATTTTGATTTTGCTTTCTTGCTATACAGTGCACTGCTCAAAGGGCAGTTGATAGGGCAGGAGGAGGGCAGAGTAGAGGAGATTGAGAGGGTGGGAAGAGTGCACTGGCTCAAATAGATATCTCAACCTCCCACTTTATCAGCAGCCCCTCAGTACCATCGGGGCATAGGCATTCTGCATTCCTCAGGTATTTTCTCTGCAAGCACTCATGTATCACTCATTTGCCCTGCTCCCTTAGCCCTGTCCAACCCCCTTCCTCCCAGCAGCCGTACGGCAACCATATGGTATCTCAGCTTTCGCTGCATTCAATGCACATGCATTGTTAGAATGTGAGCAGCACGGTGACAGTGACTTTGATCTGTTTTGTATGCTCAACAGCCCGGACCCCACTACTTCTTAGCTTCAATCACTCTTCATCTTTAGAGGCTTCCGACATCAACACATTCCAAACTACAGCAGCTTTTCTGACCACACATGTTGGCTGTGCCTACTTTCTTCATTCCCCTCCATTACCATCACTTCTATTATTTCTAATTTGAGTTCCCATGAACAACCTTGAAATACCTCTGTTAATCTAGACCAATATATATTTCTTGCATGTATGTAAGGAATCATGACCATACAGCTCTGTGTGGTTTTGGCAGCTTCTGTGCATCATGGAATAAGGTGCCCCTTCAGTCCTTTGAGCACATCCTGGTTTCTGTCACCTCTCCACTTTAGGTCACCTGAACTCTGCTTTCTCTGCAGAGTGTGTCCTTACAGGCCTCCCCCAGGCACTATACTTGTGTATGTGTATGTGTCTATGGTGCTGGGGTTTGAACCCACTGGCAGTCTACCTCCAAGCTGTACTCCCAGACCTTTTTGTTTTTTGCTTTGAAACAGGGTCTCATTAGGTTGCTGAGAATTTTGCTAAGCTGCTGAGGCTAGGCTCAACATCCAGCTCCAGGCCCTATATTTTCTATTTTTTCTCTATCATCAAATGACAGATTAGGCCCCACTTTTTCCAGCATGAACACTAGGAGATCCCAAGAATGAAAGCATATGGAAGGGAGAGTGGAGAAGAACTTTAGGGTGCCATGTATCCAAGGGGGTGGGGCAGGAGAGACAGCAAGGCTGAGAGAGTTGGGAGGCTATAGGCTTTATGATCCAGGCAAATGTGAACTCCCTTTACAGCTCTGCAAACTTCTTGCTAGACTTGGGGGCCCTCACACGAGCCTCGCTGCCTGCCCCTCCACCTCGGCTCCCACACTCTCCCCTTCGCCCCTCTCACATCCTCCACACGCTGAACTTTCCTCTTGAGGCCTCCTGTGCCCTGAACGCACTTGGCCTTGCAACCTCTCATCTGAGCTTACCCATCACCTCCTGGCTGGTCTTGCCCGAGCACCCAGTCTATATGAGTCCTGTGCTGATCTCTCTTAGCATCATGCCTCCACCACCGGTGTGCCCAGGCACAGTACTGTTCTGTGCTGTAGCCAAGTATGCACCAGTTCAGAGCTTTTTCCTCTGTTCTTCTGCAGGCTAACAGTGAGGAGGGGCCACATCTATAACCTCCAGCACGGTATACCTAGAAATGAGCACTGAGCCTGCAACCTAGGAGGCTTTCAGTAAGTACTTGTTGAGTGAATAAATACTGGTTGACTGTTAAGCCACTGAATGAGGTTTCGCTGGTGAAGCTCCTCATAGCACCAACACACAATAAATATTATCATCTCTTCTCATACCGATCCTGCCAAAGGGCACATTTTCATTAAAAAAACACTAATGCTTGAAAGAAAAAAATCAGCCTGAAGACCCATTTAGTGATTTGGAGATATGATGAAAGACGCTATTTGAAATCATATGATGTGTACATGGTCAAATATTTCTGTGGTGTTTGTTCTTTATGAATAAGCTTCTTGCTTTCAGGAAAGGGACAGGGGAAGCATGATGATCAGCTGCTGATGATAAAAATAAAAACCTAAATTTCATTCATCAACATCTATGAATATTAATTCACTCTGTGTGTGTGTGTGTGTGTGTGTGTGTGTGTGTGTGTGTGTGTGTTGAGTCACTGGGGATTGAACCCAGGGGCATACTACCTTCTTTAAGGTACACCCCCTAGTCCTTTTTATTTTTTATTTTGAAATAGGGTCTCACTAAATTGTTGAGGGCCTCACTAAGTTGCTGAATCTGTTTCAGCCTCTCAAGTACTGAGATCATAGGTGTGCACCAGCAAGCCTGGTAAACCATGCAATTTAAGAGCAAGTACAGAGGCAAAGGAGAGCAGCCAGTTCAAATTTCCAGAATTAGTCCCAACATACACTCATTGGTGAAATTTTACATTTAAGAAATGCATGTATGAAGCCGGGCGTGGTGGCGCACGCTTGTAATCCCAGCATTCGGGAGGCTGAGACCGGAGGATCCGGGTTCGAGACCAGCCTCAGCTACCTAGTGAGGCACTCCGCAACTTAGCAAGACCTGGTTTCAAACTATAGAATAAAAAATAGGGCTGGGGGTGTAGTTCGGAGGTAGAATGCCCCTGAGTTCAATCCCCAGTACCGCAAAAAAAAAAAAAAGAAATGCATGTATGACTCATGTGTGACTTCAGTCTTATTCTAAAAAATGTGATAGCATTATGAAAATTTAATTCCAAGGCAAACAGATTTGCAAGCATATCATCTAGAACATTCCTTTGATTTAACTGATAGCTTCATTAATTGGTGCCAGTATGTTATAACATCACTGACTATCAACTGTATTTTTTATAAACTTGACAAAAGGTTCTCATATAATATATTTAAAGAAATATATGATGTATACTGTCTCCCTCAATGCCATCAGAAGGATAAAGGAACTTTAATTCAATCTTCTTAAATAAAAACATTAATTTTGACAGTTTAAAAATAACAGAACAGAAATAATGCAACATTAAAAATGGTGTTTGAAAATCATTAGTGTTCAAAGGAACCAGATGTACTGATCTTGATAACTGCACTGTGCTTGTATAAGAAAAAGTCCTTATTATAAGGAAATACACCCTGAAGCATGTAGGGGCAAAGGGGTACAATGTCTCGACGTACTCAAATGACTCAGAAACAAACAAGGGGGGGGCACAAAGGGGTCAAAATGCAAAACAAATGGCAGAAACTGGATCAAAAGTCTAGGGGAGGTCTTTGTATTACTCCTGCAGTTTTGCTGCTTTTTTTATATATCAAAAGGTGAAGAAGAGTCTGAGTCGAAGCTTTAAATGATTGCTCCGAGTGCATTTATTCTGTCCACAGCTGCTTTTCCTAATGCTGCTTGGTTCTGGTCTCTGACGTTCCTATTCAGCGCCTCTGTCCCTACCATGGGTCCTCCTGGATGGGGGATTCTGTCCCCACCATCAGGGAAGGTCTCAAGCTTCCCTGGGTGCCCTGTGTCTGGCTGTCTGGCACGCAGGGAGGAGGGACGGAGGTGGAAGAGCAGCATTCCGGGCTACAGAGCCACACCCTTCCCCGATCCCACCCCCACGCTCCGCCCACCCGTACATGGGGTCTTCCACCCTTGCCCTTAACAGGCATGTCCACTCCCTGGCTGGTGCTGGAGCTCGGTCCTAAGTGCAGTCCACAGCCTGCCTTGTCCTTGCTCTGTCTCTCCTTCCTAGAGGGTATTTCTTGTCCCTCTTACCTCTAGTTCCAGCCTGACATACACTGCCCACATTTGACAGACAACCCAAAGCAGGACGTTAGCACTTGCCTGATTTTTGTTCTTTCAATGTCAGCTGCCCTTTTCTCGGGCCCACCAGCAGCCGGGGGCTCCTCTGGGCTCCATTCGTCCTGGATGAAGTCTGAGTTTCCCAGCCTCCTGTCATTTTGATTGCTGGCTGCTGCCCTCAGGGGTCAGTCTTACAGCTTCTGTTACTAGTTTTCCTGGACGGCACATTTTGTCTTCCTGGTATTCTCCTCTCTGGACTGTCTTGAGGACAAGGACACCATAGATCCAATCCCCAATGTTAACAGGGTCAAAGAATCCAACTGGCCTATGCAGATAATCTTTGATCACACACAAAAGCACATTGCTACTGCAATCTAGAAACTCAACTTCAAATGTCAACTCCCCAGTCAGAAAAAAGCTACCTTGGGCCTCCCTATAAATTATCTCTATAGTACTAGAAGGAGAGAAACGACCTTCCTACTAGCCAACACAAAAGCTAAACAATATAATAGAGGTATATCATGCTTATCAGAACCCATCATATAACACATGAGTATTTTTCAATATTTGTAATAGATGGGTATTCTTGATTTTATTATAGGTTTAAATAAATTTTCTGATGTTTTATAAAATATATTACATTTGGCTCAAGTCAATATATACAGAGCTTTTAAATAGCATCTATTAAATACAATGTAATACGAATTTTGCAGAAAAAAAATTGGGGGCAATCTGGAAGGAAGAAAATTTTAGGGAGTGTAAGAGAGCCATATTAGAACTATTTTAGAAGTTTTGTCAGGAAAAACATTATTGCCAACTACTTTTCCATCCATACACATTGTATACAGCTAAACTGGACAAAAAGAATCCTCCTTCCTTCAAGTAAAGTGTCAAAAGTTGAAAATGGCAAGGGTAGGGACAGACCATGAGGAGGGTAGCCAGATGAGGAACCCTGAATCTAGACTCCTGAGCTCCAGAGGTGGGGGGACTCTCCTGAGCCTTCTCTATCCCCAGCCCCCCAAATGTTCACATTCTGGTTTGTCTACACTAATTGGAAGTTGCCTGCTCCAGCCTATCTGTACCCTGAAAAGCTAGATCTTTAGCTTCTGCTTCCAGAATCTTCCACCTTGGTACTTGACCCCCACCTGGTACCTACATCGCCCTCCTTAGCTCAGATCCAGTTCTGGCCACTGGTTGTCCTGCAGCCCTCTCCACGCCCCCCCCCCAAGCCCCACAGGGTGTGGTCAGGTTGCAGCCCACGGGCCACAGTGATAAGGATGCTGTAGCCAAATAACATGGTCTCTCCTCCTCCAGGCAAGTCACCTGGGAATGTCTCACCCCCAACTTTGTCAGGCTGCGAGCCAGGCCTCTCATCTGGAGCTTGTCAGAAAGTGCTTTGCGAACTACAAAGTACTGTACATGTACTGAGGGCTGGATGCAGTTGCCATGCCAAGGGCTGAGGCATGGAGTGGAAGACAATTCCAAAGCTGTGTCCTGGAGAATGTTCGTCTCCATTTCACAGAGTTAACTTACCAAATCTGGGTTTCAGGAGAATACTAGCTGGGGTGCAAGGTGCTCTTCTGAGGTCATAAAAATGTGCTAAAATGCATGATGGTGGTTGCATAGCATACTACAAGCTACTGAAATGTGCACTCTAAGTGGGTAGACTGTATGGTATAGGCACTATATCTCAACAAAGCTGTTACAAAAGAATAAGACAGAGTGGACTTCAGGAGATGAACCTATCCTGCCCAATGTAGCCTCCTGGCTGTCTGAGGAAGGGATTGGAAAAAGATGCAGGAATGTTATTTTCCAGAAATTTCAGGTGGGTTCTGAAGAAGCATATATGTTGCTTTTCCCCGCATGAAGCCCATGCCTGACAGTCCCTCCCACGGGCAGCTTACCCTGCAGGAATGCTGCATGCCAAGAGAACTGGCGTGTGCAGCATTCTTGGTGCCTATAGCATGCAGAGCTATGCTTACTTTTTTCAGCATTTGATTTTTCCAAACAAAAGAAGAAACCAAGCACACAAAACCCAACAGTGAATTGATGAGCAACTTTGCATATATATAGAATTTCCGGGCAATAAAGCATGCTCTCCAACAAGCCTGTCTTTGTTTGGAGGAAAATTATGCTTTGCTTTCTCACAATGCCCTCTGCCAAGCCCAGCGTGCCCTCCTAATTTAAATTAGTCCTTCAATTGTATGATCATTCCAAAAGAAACTAATTTTCACAACACTCATTCAGGGAACTTAACCAAAACTTGTATTTTTTTTTTTTTAATGTGGGGGTGGAGGGAGAAGAGTAGAATATCCACACAGTAAGGTTTTCTGCTTTGCCACAATCCTAAGAATAATCATTTCCTGAATATCTATAAATATTATTTTGATTATATGAATGGCTTTAAATAGCTGTTTATGAAAAACTCACAATACTGTAAGTCTGTGAAGAAATATGCCTAATATAAAATCTGAGCAAGAGAATTAAACACAAATTGCACAATTATATTCTAATTTGTAGATTATAATTCAGTGTGCCATAATGATGTATCCTGAAAATTATGTTATCTTGAAAAAAAGATTATAAAAACTGATTAAGATAACTTTCCTTGTAAATCCTAAAATGCTTCATTCAGTGGGTAATTTCATTCTGTCCTATCTCAATTAGGACATTTTGAATGAAAAACCTCAAAAGGGAGATTAAAAAATCTTGATGGCTTCAGTAGGTTCTATTTACTAAATTCCTTCAATCTGTGTGAACTTCAGCATTTCATATAATCTGGCATAAGAGTGGAGGCTAAAAAAAAAAGTTTAAAACTTATTTATCAGAGAATATACTAATAATCGCTTTTCCTTGCTGCTGGTTTATTTCCCAGAAAAGCTTCTATTTTCACTACAATTTTCTGAAATAAAGCAGTGATAGAAGAGGATATCATGGCAATGGCGAGTATGAAAATCTGATCAAAACTTTTAAATTGTTGTAATAATATAGCTCATCCTATAAATGCATAATCTGGACAAGCCAATCATTCTGAATGGCTCTAGGGCTAATTCTGGTTGTGGTTGTTTTCTGATTAAGTTCTATTTTTATCCTTGTCTTCCCAACTCCCTCCTTCCCATACGTAAAAATTAGATATTCATATCTAAATGCCTGTGATGGGTTGGATGTGTTCCCCAAAACTCATGTGTTGGAAGCACAGCCCATTGAGCAACGGTGTTGAGAAACAAGACCTTTAGGAAGTGATCAGGTGGTTCACATATCATGAGTGGATTGATGCTGTTATCTTCTGAGCAGATTCATTATAAAAATCAGGCTGGGCCCTCTCTTGCTCTCTCACCCAAGTGATGTTTTCTGCTACATCAAAAGGCAGCAGAAGGCCCTCACCAGAGGCCGCCCTTCAATCTTGGACTGTTCAGCCTTCACAACAATAAGCCTAAAACATTTCTGTTTCTTATAAATTACCCAGTCTGGGGTATTCTGTTCCAGCAACACAAAATAGACTAACATAATGCACTTGGTAACTTGAGCATATATTTTGGGGACAAATTATGTCAGCATAAAATTTGACAGTCTCAGAGAAGCAAGTTAGAAATCAAGTAGCTATATAGAAAATTAAACTATTTTGTCAATAACTAAATTCACAGAAAGTTGACGATAACAACCAGGAAATAACACCCTTTCCGGCATGTTCATGTAAGTTACAAATAAACCTGTGTCATTTATTTAGTGGGAGGCACTCCATCTTCAGATAAGAAGGCTGCAAGGATGGAGAGGACTCTGACACTTTAGAGATATCTATTGTCTCCATTTTCTAGCAGTTACAAATGGCAAGCTCTAAAAAGCTAAACTTTTAATTAAATACTATGGAAAAGTAGGATGTCACATGCCTTTAAAAAGAAAAAAAAAATCACCAGAATGGCTCACAACAGGACAGAGAATTAAGAGTAAGCACTGAAAGTAGAATCCAGCTGTTGTCTCAAAAAGATTAAAAACAAAGAATAATGGAAAACATTAAAGCAAAATAGTTGCTGGGATGAGCCAAGGGAGCATTTAAAGCAGACTCAGAAAGTCAAAACAACTTGCTTCCCCTCCCCATTAGTGGTCCCCCACATACCAGAAGCTACGGAGAGCCCTCCAAAGGAAATTCAAAAAGAGTTCTTCTTCAGAGCCCTTTGAAGATGCTCAATGTACAAAGAATCCATCGGCCAATGAGCACGCAGAAAGCTCAAAACAGTTCAAGGCCAATGTTGTGATAATTATTATGCAATATTCATTGCCCACTTCAAAGGCCAAAAGAGTGTGTGCAGGTGCCTGTGCAAGTATGCATGTTTATAAAAGGTTGGTGCAAACTGGAATAAGAAAACAGATGGCAAGAGACCGATACCATCCTTTTGAGTTTCTCTGAAATGCCCCCTGAAAGCAGGGCCAGATTTCAGCACCCACTTCTCACTAAGTTGTAGAGCAGTTTTCTCTTCTCATTCAACCCTCATTCTTGTAGTTAGTCTAAATGCCTATTCAGACTGAAATGAATGTACCATTCTTTTCCCACTTCTCCAGATAAATTCACAATTACTTCCAAAATAAATGTTCACTTATTACAAAATAATTCTTCTACTCTTTCCTACTAAATCCTTTGCCCTAGAATAAAAAGAGAATGGAAGAAAGAAAAATAAAGGAACTAGAACTTTTAGAAAGCTTAGCCTCAATTTTCTACTGTATACCTTGCAGTAAAAGGGAATTAAAAATTTGGAAGTCATCACAGGAAAGCAATATATCATTTGTGCAAAGAGCCTAGAACCTCTGACCAGCAGTGTACTACTGTGAGGTGGCTATTTTCACAAGTAGCATATATGACGAAGTTGGAAATGAACAAAAAAGGTCTATGCACTACCTCTATAAGGAACCCACTGGATCAGAGTATTCTCAATGGTCCAGGCCACACTAAACAGGCAGTGAGCATAAAAGAGGGGGAACTGTGGTCTATGGGGGCCAGGGCTGGATTATACTGGAAATGATGCACAATTGATTATAGAGAAAGGTCTTGCCCATGATACATGCAAGGCACACACAGAGACATTTGCTCTGATTATCTCTTCAAAATCAAGAAGAGGTCTTAGTGTGGAGTAATGAAGTAGAGCAGGGGTTTTCAAGTAGTGTCTTCACCAAAGGTTTGGGCAGAACTGCCCACTGGCTTAGGCCTGAAGGATCACACTGGAGCATTGAAAACATTTCAAGGAGTGGAGCCAATATTTGTTTTTATTTGCAGTTCTGGAGATAGAACCCAGGGCCTTACCATTAAGCCACAACCCGGGCCCCTGCAGGTACACTTAGAAGCGAAAGCACGCCCTTCCATGTCTCTATGCCTGAAACTCGAGACTACAATTTGTAGATGTGCTTTATAAAGCACAAACGTTATAGGAATATGGTTGTTACTGTGACCATAATGCTCAGAATGTTCTCTTCTCCCTCACCAACTTTCATTGTCTTCCATACAGGACATGAGGTCGATGTTTTCATTCCTTGGTTCAATGTTAATCTCAAATTGTGTCCTGATCACTTGTGACTCTCTCCCAGGACTGTCATTTCCTGCCTCCCTGCCTTTTGCTTGGTTTGCCCATGTCTGGTAATGTTCTTTCTCTGTCTGTCCCATAAGCTCTAGCCTTCCCTCTCATTTTTTACAATTCCTAACCATGGATGTACCACTGACCATTTCTGTTGGGTCCTCATTGTACACTGAGCAGATTTCTAGTATTGTATCTCTCTAATAGACCATACCCTTCCATTAGACATGAGCCATATCTTATTTCTCTTTCTAGCACCAACTGGTAGCATGGTGCCTGACAAAGAGGGTGGCCTCTGTAAATACTCACTGCACAGATGAATATACAGTAGGATACCACAAACACATGGAAAAGTTTTCAACCTCAGGAACATTTGTAATTTTCTGACTTTCTCTTTTAGTTACCAGTTCAAAGTTAAAAGGCCTTTACTTCAAGGAATGCTACCATTGAACCAGGCCCATGGAAGGCTGGCACATAAATCTTCTAGCCTGACTAACATTGTATCCTATTGATTTTATGGGCATCTCTTAATTTGTATTATCTGAAGGCAGACCCCAGTAGGAGTGGACACAGTAGTGCAATACAGGCAAATGGAAATGGGGGACCCTTGTCTAATGCATCTCAGAACTGTGCCTCTAAAGCACAGGAATCTGGGCCACTTATCTGCAGACTCACATCCACAACTAACCCCCAACTTTGCAAATATCTTGAGTTTAGACTTTCGAGCTCTTATGGTTTTAGAAAAAGACCTGCAGCAGACAACCTGAGAGACTGGGAATGACTTATGTGGGCTGCTAATGTGCTCCAAAACTGTCCATCACAGCTGCAGCTGAGGTGGGAGGCAGGCCAGAGCATGTGTTTCATTATTGATAAGGAAAAGGCAACACAAGTAAATAGCTGTGGTTTTATATCATATTTATGCAGTTAAATGCAAAACTTGATTTCAAAACATAACCAATAATCAATGAAAAGAAGTGCTTGATGGGTTATGAGATGTCCTAGTTGGACCTCAATATGGATTCCCAGGGGAATGAGTGACACTGCCAGCTGATGTTCAAGAATACCCAAGACTTGCATACCCCTCGCCCTAGCGCTGACTCCCACCCTCTACCTTTCTTTCCATTATCCCACCCCCACCATTAGCATGGCAGAAAAGGACTAAGAATAGCCTCACTCGCTGTGACTTCTTCCCTCCATGTAAGTTGGCCTTGATCTTTTATTTTAAAAAAATGTATCATTAGCAATCAGACAGATGCAAATCAAAACTACCTTGAGATTTCACCTAACTCCATCCAATCAGAATGGCAATCATCAAAAACATGAACAACAACAAATGCTGGTAGGTGTGGAGGGTGTGGAGAAGTGGGAACCCTAATACATTGTTGGTGGGATTGCAAATTAGTGCAACCACTTTGGAAAACAGTATGGAGGATCCTCAGATGAATAGGAATGAACCTACTATATGATCCAGCAATACCACTTCTGGGTATCTACCCAAAAGAATGGAAACCAAACTATCATACTGATGCATGTGCTTCTATGTTTATAGCTGCACAATTCACAATTGCCAAACTATGGAACCAGCCAAGATGTACATCAGCAGATGAATGCATTACAAAACTATGGGGTATGTACACAATGGAATTTTACTCAGCCATAAAGAAGAACAAAATCATGTCATTTGCAGGGAAATGGATGGAACTGGAAAACATTATGTTAAGTGAGATTAGTCAGGCACAAAAAGTAAAAAATCGTATGTTCTCCCTAATATGCAGATGCTAGGGAGAAGATGGGGCATAAGAGGGACTCCAGATGAAGGAGAAACCTTAGATGAGCAAAGAAGTTGATTTAACTGAAGTTGATGTGGGAGGGGGGAAACACCCTAATGTACATGAAGTACTTTCACAAACATATAAAAGTCAATCACTAAACTGAACTTGAGAAGGAGGGAGGGCGAGGAAGGAGTGGGTCAGGAATTGGGGAAGGGTTAAATGAGAAATGTGTGCATGTATGCCGTTACCAGCTTGTACCTAACAAAGCTGTATGATTATAATGCACCAATTAAAAAAAACTAATTAAAAAATGTGCCAGGAGTAATAGAGAGGAAAGGAGGGATGCTTGGTGTCCTGAGTAAGTTCAAACACTTAAAGATAGCTTCTCCTCCCTTCTTGTGCACTCTAATAATGGATTTGTCAGAATTCCCATCTATATGTGACAAATTTATATCATTTAGCTTTCTCCAAGCCTATTTGGTAAAACTCCTTGTATTCCTTTTTACCAGAAATTTCTATGCCAATTAGAAAAAGAACAAACCAACTCTTCCTCCTTTGCTGGTATGTGTGTGTGCACGTGTTGTTGTTGTTACTAAGATGAACCTTGAACTTGCAACACCCTCCCAAGTACTAGGGCTACAGGTGTGTACCACCATGCCTAGATCCTTTGCTGTTTTTATACCTGAATCTTTGCACTACACAGTTTATTTGATGAGGACATCAGAGGCCCTCCATCCACACTCTATTCTGGCCTCTGAGCCTGCCACATAGAACAGCTGTCCATGAATTCTGCTTTTGTTTCTCGAAATCAGTCTCACTATTCCCTCATGATCCTTATAGCTTAATACCAGTCCAGAACTTTGGGATAAGCAGATGTCATGGCAGTAGGATGAGGAAATTGGACATAAAAGCAAAAAATCAAAGCTGCCTTCTAAAGCAAATATCTTTTAAAAAGGAGGAAGAGGAAGAGGAAGAGGGGAAAAAGGAGACAAAATATGTATCAAGACATTGAAAGAAATCAGAAGACATTGAGATACATACTTGAAACTTAACATCTGACAGATGTCATAGGGTAATATTTGTTAAGATTACCTAAGTAGCAGCCAGTAAATTCACCAATGGAAAAAAAAGTAAAACCAGGTCTGGCCTTATGGGGATGTGAAACATACCCCATGTTCAGAGTGCCCCAAGCATGGTTTAATGTTATGCGTTGCCATCTTGATATTCTTAACAATTGTTATTGTTATTGTTGTTGTTGCTGCTGCTGCTGCTGCTGTTCTGAGGATTGAAGGCAGGGATGTTCAGCCTCTGAGCTATACCCCCAGCCCTTTTTATTTTTTATTTTGAAACAGGGTCTCACTAAATTGCTGAGGCTAACCTCAAACCTGGGATGCACCTGTCTCAGCCTTTCAAGTACTAGAATTGCAGGCATGTGCCACGATGCCTGGCAAAATTCTTAATAATTTTTTTTTTAACAAAGAGACCCATACTTTAATTTTTACACTGGATTACCATACAGTCCTGACTGAAAGAACAGACGTTGTGAGATGAGCTCTTTGCAGGTTGGCATAGCAAGGAATGACTGGCTAGGGTATTCTCCAAGCTCCCTCTTCCTGCTTCTTATGAGCTCATTTTTAGCTGCCTATCTTGGTCTAAAGATACTAGGAAATTCTGACTACAGACATGAAAGATATAGGAGGAAACCAGTAACCTCATTGATTAGCACCAAGAGCAGGAAATCCTGGTGAATGAAGTTCTAAATGGATGAGATTCTAACCACCCTCCTCCTCACTGGCTTCCTTATTTGCAGAGAGAAGGGAAATAATACTTCAGAAAACAGCCAATGGTCACTCTTCAAAATACAGTTCTCTTAGATAAAGTCTAACTTCTTTGTAAAGAAAGTCTTTAAGAGTCCCATATACTATAGCCCAATGAGAAATCTATTTTCCTAAAGGTAGGGGTAGGGCAGAAGAGGCCACAAAAGGTCACCCAGTAGTCCCCAAGGACAACTGTGGAAATGGCTGTCACCAGTTGTCTAAGTTCTGACTCTTGAGTCCTGCATCTTATCAGTCATCAAACTTCCTCTCCTTAAATAGAACTACTACAAACGTCACCACCAGCTTTCTTCAGACAAAACCAGAGATCTAACATCGGGACCTCAGCTGCCAAAATAAAAACCTTCTAAGTTACTTTTGAGTCACATTCGATCATCCCTTGCTATATGTTCTAAATTCACTGGGCACCATTAAGATACTTGTTCAAGTCTTGCTTTTCATTCCTGCAGGGGTAGGCAGTAGTGGCATCTGAGCATGACAGCTGTGAAATGTTGAGGCCGCTATCTTTCCTTCTTCTGTGACTATAGAAATATACCCTGTGCACCATGGGACATTCCCAAAGATTGGAGGATAGACCCCCAGAAATACTGAGCACCTTCAACAGCCTGGTATGCTGGGGCATGTTTTCCTTTGCAAAACTGGCTAGGAGAACCCACTTATTGTTTGGAAGTTCATATGTTGGCTTTGAATGGAGTCTTGCAAAATGTCTATCCATATCTTTATTTTTATATACTTTTGTTGGTGCGTTATAGTCTCACGTCATAATGTAGCTCAGAGTGATAGTGACAAACATGCACACAGCACTTAGTGGTCTCTCCCCCAGCTCCTTCCCCACTCCCCTTCCCCATACTGGATACTGAGATTGACACTGGTATTCTCACATATGTGCATAATGTCCATGGTATCCATATCTTTAAAATTTTCCTTGCTGACTGACATTTAAAAGCACCAGAGACAAAATCAGAGATGCACTGTGTAGCCTGAATTTTTAATATTTGATTAAAGTTCATCCTTGGCATAGCCATGTCCCCTTGCAAACTCTTTTTTCTGTCAGTAGGAATTGCGTGTTGTAATGACCTCCGTGGGAGGAGAGGCATTTGTTATTTGGACACAATCCTAATTACAAAGTAGCTTGATGAACAGAGACCAAATACTGCCCATGTTTCTAGCAACAGGACACAATTTGGTCTCTCAACAATTGAAATCTGTTTGTAAGCAAACAAGACCTCTTTGCTGACATTATTACTCTACAGAAGTATCATTGCCAGCGCTTGAACAATGAAAATCCAGCAAAAATATATTTCTTTCTTTATAAAACGTGCCAAAAGATGTTAAAAGCCCATTAGCTTGAAAACACAGTGTCCTGTGAGCTCTCTTCAAGGAAGGAAAGAGTGCTGCCACTCCTGAAATGTAACTTGATATATGTTAAAAGAGAGGGTCTAGTTTGTAAGTTCTCGCTCAAATATGGTCATTGAGATGATAAATATGATTTTCCTGGTATTTAGAATTACATCCAAACCACCTATCGACCTCAGAAATTGCTCATCAGCACTCACACGTTCCTTTCCTCTTCTGTGCTCCTCTGCCTCAGCGGAGAGGTGTCTAGGAAGTCGATTAAAGCTCATCCTTACGACCCCATAAGTGGCTGCTAGCCCCAGGAAGATGGACAATTGGGCTCTCCGCCAGGTCGAATGTTCCCCATTAGGCAACTGGAGAATATGAAGCTTCCAGCAGTTAACTGGCTCTAGCAACATGAAATCACCACCACTTGGCTAAATATGGGAAACTCTTGAAAAATGCTGCTTTCCATCTTCAAGTTTGATCTTTCATGAAAAAGGAAAAAATACGAAGTTGGTTGTAACAAGTCAGGTCACCAAGCTGCTACTGTAAAGGTCCTTATGGATTCAAAGCAGCTTTAAAGATTCAGATTTGTTCAGATTTACAGATAAGGGAGAGGCAATATCAGGGGCCAAGAATTATCCCCATTTTCCAAAAGGAAAAGTTGAGGGAGGCAGAGAATCAAGTGGTTTGTCTGCAAATGTAAGATAGAGCTTGTACTAAAAATTCTCCATTCTGCCTCTTAGTACTGGAGGTCAGTACACCAATAAAAATTGTGCTTCCTCCACCAAGGAATTCAGTAGGACCAATTTTACTAGTAATGCTCCAGTTAACACACTATGTCTGGTCAACCCCTAAAGGGTCTTTGTGCTGCACAACTGAAAGGAGAGCTGGGTCCATGACTCCCGGGAGTCTTGACCAGGTCCCCTCTGCAGCCTCAACTTTCTTTCCATATGTCAGATGGCAGAACAGGAGAAAGTACGACAAAAGTAACTCCTTAATCCTGAATGGTTAAGAATTCTATTATTCCTCTAACTGCTTATGTGCTTCTGATTACCGCTGTCTTGGGCACTGGTGAATAACATTTCAACATCCAATATTAATCAGTCACTTCTTGAGCCTCTAACTTGATGCCAGACACCTGGGCTATACACTGAGAATGCTAAATTAAAGATGTACAACACCTTTCTCTACAGCTCATACTCTAATAGGAGATAAACATAAAAACAAAATTAGCATTATGATATTGACAACCATGATAAGCGCTCTAATACACATCTCTACAAAGTGCTGTGGGCGCCCAAAGGAGCAAAAGAACACATTTGGAGAATTCAAAAGTTTTACTAACCAAACAGGGCCTTGACAGTTTGTAGGAGATGTTTTCTAAGCAGGAAAGGGGAGAGTGGCCTTCCAGCCAGAAAGAACAGTACATACAAAGGCTCAGATGCATGAAAAGGTTTGGCAGGCAGAGGAAATGGTGAGAACAGATGGGCATGGTTAAATAGAACGGGCTTTGTCTTCATGTGTTTTGTGTTGCTATATCAAAATACCTGAGCCTGGGTATTTTATAAAGATGCTTATTTGGCTCACAATTCTAGGGGCTGAAAGGTTCACACAGCATGGACCCACATCTTGGCGAGGACCCCACGAGCTGCATCAGGACATGATAAAGAGGCAGAAAAGGAACCAGGTATGTGCAGAAAGTACATGTGCATAAGCAAGGAAGTAGCAGGTGGCCAGGTCAATCTTTTTATAACAATTCACTGGTAACTACTCCACTCCTACCAGACCTGACCCATGCCCCAGACACAGCATTAATTCATTTATGAGGGTGGAGCCCTCAAAACCTAATTTCCTTCCACTAGACCTCACCTCTTAAAGGTTCTACCTCCACTCTGGGGATCAGGCTTCCAGCCTATGAACCTTTTGGAGACTAACCATATCCAACCCACAGTAGGCTTCCTAGAACAGACACCAGCAAACCCTTTCTGTAAAGACCCAGTGAGTAAATATCTTGGGCTTTGTAAGTCATGTAGCTGCAGGATCAGCTGCAGTGACTCATTTCTGCACGTATAACACAAAAGCAGGGGTAAGCAATACATGGATAAATGAGTATGGCTATGCACCAATAAAACTTTATTTATAAAAGCAGGCAGCAGCCTGGATTTGGCCCAAAGGTTGTCATTTCACAACCCTTGTCCCAGAATATCATAGAAGGTAAGAAAACCAGAGTAGTTTCTATAGGCATGATGGAGTGGCTTGAGGAAATGATTTTAAAAGAGTGAGAGGATAAAAAATTATATGCTAAACATAGAAATAGCAACATAGAACATGACCATTTTCAGACTCTATCATTAAATAAAAATATTATATTTCTGTACATCACTGTACTCTATTTTTCTCAAATTGAATCCAGCTTTGGCATGCTTTTCCAAGTAAACATACAAGTGAGATTCTTTTTGACTCGGAAAACACTTTACATATGCATCATATCTCACTTGGCCAAAAACACTTCACCAAAAGTTTAAAATAAAACAGTAAAATATCTCTTTAGTTTTATAGTGTTTTCCATAAAACTAGTAAGCATGTCTATGAGGGTGGGGGCCTTCGCTTGTGTCTGATAAGGACTGTTGGAAGGTGATGCTACGTACTCACAAGCAGGCCTGCAAGTGTTTTCTTGCTATAAACAGTACTGCCATGTGCACACACACGATTCACAAGATAGGAGGAAAAAAAGAATTCAGACATAAACAGTATTTATATTATGTCTACTTTGTGTCAGGGTCAGTACTGCTGGGTGCGGGTCACAGTAGTGAGCAAGACACGTGGCTCCGAATCCACAGCCTAGGGAAGGGCCAGTAAACTTTTTGTGACCATCTAGATTACAAATATTTTAGTGCTTGTGAGCTGTATGGTCTCTTGCTAGCACTCTACCTTGCAGTTGTAACATGAAAACAGCCATAGATGATATGGGCTGAATGGGTATGTGTGGCTGTGTTCTAATAAAACTGTAGTTGTTTGCATATTTCTCGGCTAGAGAAAGGGGGACATTAAACACACAGCTGAAATAGGTCACATCATTGTAAACATGCAAAGCCCTAGGAAGGTAAAGCCCAGGGTTGTCTAGGAACATGTGTTTGAAGGCCTGGAGTCTACCTGAAAAGTCCAAGAAGGAGCTGGGAAGCCAGACAGTAGGAAAAACTAGTGAGAAGAGGAAAGGCTATGCAGAGAAGCTGAGGCTGGGGGGCCAAGGAATGGAGAGAAGCCCCAGGAGCAGCTACAGGGCCTCAGGTGCCACTGAAAGGCAGGAGCAGCCAGGTCACTTAAGGGACCTATGGTGCACTAGGGACCGTGGATTCCATTCTAAGGCAAGAGGACTTTAAAGCCGTCAGGACTTGACCAATCTGTGTTTCTAACAGATTCTGAGATGCTGGTGGCAAAAGGCCGTGTAGAGACCAGCTGGGGACCGGAACCAGTGGTTCAAGGAACCAGTGGTTCTGTCTCAAATGGGTTCCACCAACAACAGACCTGGGACAGGCCTTGGGTCACAAGAGTATATTTGGGATCTCAGGAAGCATATGCATGGGAGTGGGAATCTGACATCGAGGAAAGAGAAAAGCTAATTGGACCATAAAGAGTTGGGGCTCTGTCCTGCTGGGATCCCCTGAGGAATGCTGTGGAATACACCTCAACACTGGCCCATGCAGAGATGAATAAGCTCATGTATTCAGCTCACATTGGCTGAGTGTGCCCGACATCTGTGCACTGGCTCTTTGGCTGCAAAGAACCCTTGGTATTGAAGGAAACCCTCAGACAGAAGTAGAGAGACACTGATGCTTTGGGCAAGAGGCTTTCTGGGTGCAGGGGCACAGTTCCTGAGCTGCCATTGAAGCCAGACACCTATGGGATATATACAATGGGGCACCAGTAGTGTTTGCTATAGTTAATGTTTCATTAGAAAGTAAAAAAAAAAATTTTTTTTGAGAAAAATACAATTTTCAAATGTGGTCAAAATTTCCTAAATAACTCTCTCTTTTTTCTTTTTTTAAAAGTTTGCAAAGCTGAAGTATGTATCTCATGTATTTTATCTGAAAAAATGAATAATGAATACTATTTCACAGGGATCATATTTAAAATATAAAACAACTAAACCATCAAGGATAAAGACCATTTTAACAGACCTTAGAAAGTCTTTGGGGCCCACACGTGTGAACTGGTTGAACACCAGCCCTGCCACATCTAGTGCAATGCTTCTAGGGTATGGCAGGGTCAGAGCAGACACGCCACAAATACAAGCACAGAATTATCACATAAAGAGAGAATATTTCTGGATCTCAGAGCAAGAATTAGAAAGCACTAGCTGACACATAGCATGAGAAAGCCAGAGGCTATCTCAGATGAGTTCTTTGAAGCAAACTGAATCTTCTAGGTAAATTCAGTACAGTCAGCCATCTGTATCTATGGTTTGGCATTCATGGATTCAACCTAGTTGAGCATAATGGTGTACGCTTGTAATCCCAGTACTTGGGAGGCTGAGACAGGAGGATCTCAGGTTCGACAACAGCCTCAGCAATGTAGTGAGACTGTCAGCAACTTAGTGGGAATTCAAGAACAGCTTCCTCAATTTAACAAGACTCCCAGCAACCTAGCAAGACCCTGTTTCAAAATAAAAAAATCATTCTGAACTACAATTGTGATATGAGATTACAGTGCACCAAAAAAGTATAAAATAAATAAATAAAAATTTTAAAAGGGATGGGGACATAGCTCAGAAGTAGGATACCCTGGGGTTCAATCTCAGTACCCCAAATAAATAACTAAATAAAGCACATGGAAGGATGTGCATATGTTATATACAAACATGATGTATACCATTTTAAGTAAGGAACCTGAGTCCCAGAACCAATTCCCTGGGGATACAGAGGGTATCAGCGTTGCAAACATGTAGCCAACACAGGTATATGCAGGTGGGGACACATGAGCACTAATGACTACAAACACAGGCTTTCTAACCAATCTACCTCCCTGCTGTAAATGGGGAATAAAAGTGCTGGTTACTCAAATTACAGTCCAAGGTCAACATAAGAGAAGGTTTTGTATCTGAAGCTAAAGCATTTCAAACCATGTTCCAAGCTTCAACTCAGAGCCACTGCTGCCAGGGCGGCCTCCTGGTGAGGAACCGCTTCATACATTTTAACAGCTCACTGTGGGCTGCTGGTCCTGGGGTGGAGGGACATGACTATACTGAAATTTAAACACTGTGATCACAGGTCACTGCTGTAGCAAAATTGCTGTGGCGACAGTTTAGTTACTAGAAGAAGCCTAATCGATGACAATAAAAATTGGTATGATGCCACAGCAGCTGTCCCAACTCCATGAGTCCAATTATTTCACTGACCACATATATCATTCCTCCCCTTTTTTACTCAAAAAATGACTCTAACATGTGGTTTGTTCCTTCCACTAACCTAAACACAAAGGAAGGAAGGACTTGATGCTCTGGCCTCTTCCAAACCTTATTTTGCATTTCATTTTCACTGCGCTTGGAGTTAGGCTTGGGTTGGGTTTTCCATGATCCTGAGGACCACACTGGAGTAGACACTGTGGCTTAAGTCCACTCTCAGACACTACTGACTGAAGTAGGCCTCCAACCAAACCCACCTTTTCTAAATACATCTTCTGGGACAGTAAAACATTTGGGTAAAACTTCACTGGGTGTTTCCCAGAATTATTGTTAATGCCGGTCAGGTCAGGTCCCATTTTCCTTCCTCTGTCATGTCTGATCAATCCATCCCTAATGGAAAGGTTTCTGACCTCTTGGCAGAGATGGTCTATCCCTAAGGTTTCTGTTTATATATAAGGTATATATATAACAAATATATATATATATATATATATATATATATATATATATATATATATATATATATTTGGTGCTGCTTTAAGTCTGACATAGTCCTGTCTTCTGACCCTGTTCCTGTTCATCTGTTCCCCTGCCTCAATTTCACCTTTACAAATCAGTTCCAGACCAGCAGTTGACAAATTTAAAATTTAATGACAAAACATGAGTAAGAGCAACCATTTAACTTGAAGCAATAAAAGCAATAAGACAGCCTGATGCTCCAAGCAGTTGGCATTTCATAATTCTTGGACCCAGCATATGTTCCTAACAAGTTAGTATGGCGGTGATGATGAAAACCACCACAAGATAGTGGCACCTTACAGTCTTTCATTTTTATTTTTTATTTTTTGGTACTGGGGATTGAACCCAGGGGCATTATAATTTAGGGTGTACCCAGCCCTATTTTACTTTTTTTTATTTTGAAGCAGGGTTTCACTAAATTGCTAAGGCTGCTCTTAAAACTGATAGTCTCCAATTCTGTCTCCCAAGTACTGGGATTACAAGCATGTGCCACCATGCCTGGCTGTACCTTACTATCTTAAAGCACTTTCACATGCCATCTCATTTCAGCTTTATCCAACTTTACAATATAGATAGGATAGATATTATCCTCACTTTCACAGTGAAGAAGCTGAGGCTCAGAGATGACATGACTTGGAAGGATGCTAAGTGACTTGCACAGTTAAAAGTCCAGATACAAACAGGCTTCCCTCATAAGTCACAGCCTCCTCCTCTTTTTTTCTCCTTGCCCCAACCCATGGCTTCTCATACTGCATTTCAAACTTTGTGGTTGAAGGTCAGACTCTTTGTCTTTCAGATACATGCATTTTAGTCCTAGATGCCTCTAAAGTTCCTGCACTCCCTTAAGCATCAGAGTTAAACAGACCCTGAATGGGGCCCCTTAACTATAGACTGAAAGCAAGACTGGATCCATACTGACCACAGGGTCAGTTAGCCCCACAGCACACAGACCCACAGAGAGGAATTCATTGCAGGTAGATACCCAAAGGGATATAGCAGTTGCAAAAGTGAAGGTTGTAATCCCACTACTTGGAAGGCTGAAACAGATTTATAGATTTGAGGTCAACCTCAGCAACTTAGTGAGACCTTGGGCTCACAGGTAGAATGCCACTGGGTTCAATCCCCAGAATCACACACACAAAATGAAGGGGGGGGGGGATATCTGCTAAAACAAATTTCAAATTGAGGAAAAGAACATTACCAAATAATGATGAGGCATTTCATACTATGCACACCAACACAGATGGTTTAGTGCAGAAATAATTTAATTTGAGAAATGTAATATAAATTTAGAAGGAAAATACTGGCTCTACTTAATTATCAACAGTCCCCTATTAGGACACAACCCATGTCTATTTTAATGCTTTCTCAGCTATATATACAAAAGAGCTTACTGGCAAAATCTGGTTAAAAAGGGGGGGGGGGATTTTTCTCCTCTTCTAGGCTCATCAAACCCTATAGGGTGAGTTTTTTTTATTATCCTTTCCTCTACCTAAGCTCATTGTCCATCGCACAGCAGCTTTATAATAGTTTTATAAAATGTCTAAAATGAAGGTTCTTTGTTTAAACAAAGATGAATCTTTTGATAAGGCAGGTAGAGGATTCTCTCTCAATTCATATCCTTGGAAGTTCAATAAAAATAAAACTACAAACATGTGTTGGAGTAATGTAATGCTAATAATAAAATTTTAGCCCTTTAAAAACCACCAAAGCATTTTCACTTATACTGACATTGACTATCTGACAACCAAGAGCCATTCTTATTTTCCTTGTAGAAGAGCTGAGCTCATAGAACAACTAACTAGAAGATCCAGGACTTGCCCCCGGAGTTGTTCCCAAGAGCGCACACAGCCGCTTCCCTCTGGTTAGAGGAAGTGCTAGACATGCTAGACCAGTCCAGGGCATTGTGTTGAATTCAAGTTAGAAAATGCAATAAAACTTTTTTGTGTACAAGGTTTCATCTGACTTAAATATTTGGAATATTAGCATCAAATAGGAAAGAGCTCAACCAACATGGAAATTGCAAAAATCACTCACCTTATTCATTAGAGAGTTCATAAAGACTCTCATCAGGCTCCTCTTATTTATACACGATTATAACATGCTTGGTTGTCTGACTCCCAAAAGCATAGCATATTAGAGAAGAAAATTATAATGATCAAAGAACATGCTAAACACGGGCCATTGAGAGCAGTAAGAATTGACAGTTGACCATTAAGGAAAGCAAGACAAAAGAACTCAAAAATCAAAGTGGCAGGAAAGCATGACAATAGCCCACACCTCCATAAGCTCAAACAGTATTTCTGTGTTATGTACAGGATAATAATTGCTCCTTATGATAATGTTCCTGAACTAAAAATTAAGATGCTCATTATATTGGTTTGGGAAAATAGAATCCATTTTAAAAAGATATAGTTCAAAGTTAGTTAAATAAGAAACATTCAGTGTTTAAAGGGATATTCAGGAAACTTGACCAATGAGAATGACTCATGTCCTAAAGGTCCTGGACAACAATTTCTAAGATGAGCAATGAAAGAGCTTGCCTTGAGCCATGTCCCGCTGAGAATGCTCTGTGTTCCTTATCTTACTGAGTCCTAGTACTCAGCCCATGAGGCAGATTAACTGTGGTATCTCCATTTACCGAGGAAGAAACTGAAGCACATGTAGGTTAAGGAACTTGCCAAGACACCAGCTATTCACCCGAAAGCCTAAACACTGAACCAAACTGGCCATATGGCTAAGTTTTAATTGGACCAGTTTTTCTTTTCTTTTTTTTTTTTTTTTTTTTTCGGTACTGGGGATTGAACTCAGGGGCATTCTACCTCTGAGCTATACCCCCAGCCCTATTTTTTACTTTATTTTGAAACCGGGTCTCACTGAGTTGCGGAGTGCCTCACTA
>PVLC010006279.1:35569-70504 GCA_004027655.1 Graphiurus murinus | reverse complement strand
GGTGGGGGAGGGGGTGGTGGCACTTCGAGGCCCAGCAGAGGCGGGGCAGGAGGGATCGGGGTACTGAACTGGGCAGATACTGGCTTTTCGGGGAAAGGGACATGTGACAGAGTCAGTGGGGAGCTGGGTAACCCTGTGGAAGGCAGAGGCGGTGCAGGTGGGATGTCATAGCTGTTTTGGAAGGAGGAGGAAGCCCCGTGTCCCTGGCTAATCTGGAGCTCCGGGTGGGGCAGCTGTGGGACAGATGCAGGGGTTGGAAGCTGCAAGGAAGTCTGCATGGACACAGGTGCATCCAGCTGCACCGAGATGCGCCTCTGTGACACAATCAGAGAAATCTCCGAACAGAATTTTGCCTGAGGTCCAGGAGAGGGTGGAACAGCTGAGGCCCCACTTTGGGCCACAAGTGGGCCGGGCGAGCCCGGGGACAGCGCATTCACAGGCGGGAGCGTCAGTGTCCGGGCCTCTTCCGTCGGGGAAGTTTGTATCGACTTCGCCTCTAACATCCTCTGCTGTGGCTGATGCTCTCCTGCTGACCCGAGAGCTTGCAGACAGACACCTCCCGAAGGGGGCGCTCCGCTCTCCACCTCCCTGTCCAGTGAAGGGTACTGCTTCTCAAGTGCCGCGATTTTGGTCCTTAGATCCTCGATGGTCTGCTCCAGCTGCTGAATTACAGTCGACTGTCCCTCAGACTTCACATCAAAAACTTCCTAAGGGCCAATCAGGACAAGCATAGTTAGGAAACTGGGAAAAAAAAAAAAAAATATATATATATATATATATATATATAATTTAGTATCTCTACGTATGCTCTCTTTTCTGTCCCGTGTGTGTGTGTGTGTGTGTGTGTGTGTGTGTGTGTATGTTACTAGGGATTGAATCCGGGGCTTTCAACCTTTGAGGTATACTCTCAGCCCAATTTAATTTTTTTTTAATTTGAAACAGGGTCTCGCTAGGTTGCTGAGAGTCTGGATACATTGCTGAGTCTGTCTTTGAACTTGTGGTCCTCCTGTCTCAGGCTCCTAAGTACTAGGATTACAGATATGCATTACCAAACCCAGCTCCTACCTTTCCAAAGTAATCACTGAATGAGTCTCTAATAGGACATGTGAAGTGTTTTTGATGTTCATGGGCACATAGGCACATGCCTTATGAGCATGTATTATACCACTTATATTATGTTTGATACAATTTTAAAGTTTTACCCAGGGCATTTCAAAAAGTGATAACTGATGGTTCTCCACAATTTATGAAGATGGACACTTCAAACTGGTTCTCATACACTGAGACCACATTGTTCTTACAAGAGATTGTAACAATCTCTTGAGTGGAGTCTAAAGGACTTGGCTGTTAGGCTGGATAGGCCCTCCTGGCCTCCGCTTCCCTTCCTTCTATTTACCGAAGAGAGAAGAAAAATACATGTACGGACTCTCTTGCCACCAGGTTCAACCACTGACCTGTAATCACACAGACTTAGCAGTGGACAGGTGGGAACCTGCTCCCCTGTGTCCTGACTGCTCCATTGAGGATGAAGACCTGAAAACCTAGAGCAACCTGAACAACATCCCACAGCCCACTCCCCAAACACCATGGCAACTGTAACGTTTCAGCTTCCCTGGTGGACCATGATTCAAAAGTTGTAAAAGTCTCTGCTTAGAAGGAGATCCTTTAAACTTTCTAACCTTCCCAAAGAAACTATTTATGTAGTAAACCCTTCTGTTTAATACACCGACCGCATTTTCTGGTTTCTGCAACAAAGCCTGACCAGGTACCAAGATTTCAGAATAAAGTGTGAAAATGGATTTTTTTTTCTCTCTTAAAAAAAGGAATTAAAAACTAAGCAACAAGAATATTTCTGGGAGGATTCAAGATGGCGTCTGAGTGAAACACCTTTCCCCAGGCACTGTGAGTCCGAATCAATTTTGCCATAAAGACAGCTTCTTAACAGAAGGAAAAAAAACAAGAAAAAAAGAGAAATTTGAACCACAATTAAAGAAGACCCAGAGAGCTGATCAGGGAGAGCAAAGGAGACCACCCCACGGTGGCTTGGCGCCGGGCTGTGGAACCAGGCCATGGAGCCGGGCCTTGGAGCTGTGGCGGCCAGCCAGACACCGGGATCTACAAACACCGTAGCAGACCCAGCCACCAGAAAAGGCGTGGAGTGAGCACCTCCAGGACCCCACAGCCTACCCAGCCGGTGCATCCCCGCACCATCCACAGCGACCAGAACCCGTGGGACGGTCAGTGTAAGCTCCCTGCAGGACCGCCCCAGCGCACCGTTCCAGGGCTGGGGAGACCGACTGCACAGTGGAGCTTGAACCAAAATGGCCACAAATGCAACTTCTTGATGGAAGTAAAGAAGAGCAGAGTGGCAGAAAAGTGAGCAAGGCAACAAGAGCATCTGAACAGAACCCAGAGAAAACAAGGGAGTCGACACGCACCGCGAACTGGCAACCACCATTTTGTATACCACCTCCTCCCAGCCAGCATCCTGCCAGCTATCCAGACCTTCACTGACCTCCTGCGTCCCCAGCAACCAGAGGTGAAGCAAGCAACAAAACTCCGAGCAGCAGGGATCCGTAAGTTGGATTGCAGCCCCGGGGGCCAGGGGCCCCTATACAAAGGACAGACTCAGTTACCCACCCTTCTAGTGATTAGGAACAAAAGTGCAGGAAGAACCCACTGCACATAGGGCATCTGAAAAGGCCCAGCATTTAGATTGCACTCCCGCCATCAGCAAAGGCAGAGAGAAAGAGAGATGCAGACAAGCCCTGTGGAGAGCCCAGTGGCATAAGCTAGCAGTGGGAGAAGCATCATCAACCCCCCCCCCAACCTGCACTGACAGAGCAAATAAAAATGCCAGAGATGCACTCTCAGCTGCACATGGAATCTTCTCCAAAATAGACCACATCCTGGGCCACAAAGCAAGCACTGACAAATTCAAAAAATGTAAGAAAATTCCCTGCATCTTTTCAGACCACAATGGAGTGAAACTAGAAATAAACTCCAAGAAGAGCCAAAGTAATCGTGTAAACACATGGAGACTGAACACCACACTGCTGAATGAAGAGTGGGTCATAGAAGAAGTAAGGGGAGAAATTTTAAAATTCCTAGAATCCAATGAAAACAGAGACACAACATATCAAAACCTCTGGGACACTTTGAAGGCAGTACTAAGAGGAAAATTTATAGCACTGAGTGCCCACAAAGAAGAACAGAAAATCACCAAATAAATAACCTAATGACACAGCTCAAAGCCCTTGAAAAACAAGAACAGTCTAACCTCAAAGCCAGTAAAAGACAGGAAATTATGAAAATCAGAGCAGAAATTAATGAAATAGAGAATAAAAAAACAATACAGAAAATCAACAAAGCCAAAAGGTGGTTTCTTGAAAAAAATAAACAGATCGATAAACCATTGGCCAACCTAACCAAAAGAAAAAGAGAATGAACCCAAATTACCAAAATAAGAGATGAAAAAGGTGATATTACCACCGACAGTATGGAAATACAGAGGATAGTAAGAAACTATTTTGAAAAACTATACTCCAACAAAATGGAAAATCTAGAAGAAACTGACAAATTTCTAGACACATATAACCTTCCTAAATTGAGTCAAGAAGATACAGAAAACTTAGACTGACCAATAGCAGTCAAAGAGATGGAAACAAAAGCCCAGGGCCAGATGGTTTTCCAAGTGAATTTTATAAAACATTTATAGAAGAGCTAACCCCAATACTCCTCAAACTATTCCATGAAATAGAAAGAAACAGGACCCTCCCAAACATATTCTACCATTAATACCAAAGCCAAATGAAGACAGCTCAAGAAAAGAAAACTAAAGGCCTATATCATTGATGAACTTAGATGCAAAACTGCTAAACAAGATACTAGCAATGAGCATTGAAAACCACATCAAGAATATTATACATCATGACCAAGTCGGGTTCATCCCAGGGATGCAAGTCTGGTTCAACATATGAAAAACAATCCATGTAATTCACCACATAAACAGAATCAAAGACAAAAATCACATGATCATCTCACCTGATGCTGAAAAAGCATTTGACAAGATCCAACACCCATTCATGCTAAAAGCACTGCAGAGAATTGGAATACAAGGAACGTACCTCAACATAAAGGAAATATACAATAGGCCCACAGCCAACATCATATTAAATGGAGAAAAACTGCAAGAGTTCTCACTAAAAACAGGAACAAGACACCGATGTTCATTATCACCTCTTCTGTTCAATATAGTACTTGAGACTCTAGCCAGAGCAATAAGGCAAGAGAAGGAAATCAAAGGGGTAAAAATAGCGAAAGAAGAACTAAAACTATCCCTTTTTGCAGATGACATGATACTATACTTAGAAGACCCAACAAACTCAACCAAAAAACTTATAGAACTGATCAACAAATTCAGCCAAGTGTCTGGATACAAAATCAATCATAAGAAATCAGAAGCTTTTCTGTATGACAACCATAAATCCACCAAAAAAGAAATCCAGAAAAAAATCCCACTCACAATAGCACCCCAAAAAATAAAATACTTAGGGGTAAACCTAACCAAGGAGGTAAAAGACCTCTATAAGGAAAACTATAAAAAGTTGAAGAAAGAAATCGATGAAGACCTTAGAAGATGGAAGGATCTACCATGCTCTTGGATAGGCAGAATAAATATCATCAAAATGGCCATCCTCCCAAAAGTGATCTACATATTCAATACAATACCCATGAAATTACCAAGGTCGCTCCTCACATAGAAAAATCAGTCCTTAAATTCATTTGGAACAACAAAAATCCCAGGATAGCCAAAGTAGTTCTTAGCAACAAGAACCATGCAGGAGGTATCACAATACCTGACTTCAAACTCTACTACAAAGCCACAGTAATAAAAACAGCATGGTATTGGCACAAAAACAGACACATACACCAATAGAGCAGAATAGAAGACTCAGAAACAGACCCACAGGTTTACAGTCAACTGATTTTTGACAAAGGAGCCAAAAATATACACTGGAAAAAAAGATAGCCTCTTTAACAAATGGTGTTGTCAAAACTGGTTAACCATATGCAGGAAAATGGAAATAAACCCCACTTTCTCACCCTGCACAAGAGTCAATTCAAGGTGGATCAAAGACCTGGAAGTCAGGCCAGAGACCTTGCAGCTACTTGAAGAGGGCATAGGACCAACACTTCAACAAATAGGCACAGGTAAAAACTTTCTCAACAAGACCCCAAAAGCACAAGCAACTCAAAGGAAGATCAATATATGGGACTACATTAAACTGAAGAGCTTCTTTACAGCAAAGGAAACTATCAAGAACCTCAACAGAGAGCCTACAGAGTGGGAGAAGACTTTTGCCAGTTACTCTTTGGATAGAGGTCTAATATCTAGGATATACTAAGAACTCAAGAAAATCACAGCCAAGAAAACAAATAACCCAATAACAAATGGGCAAAGGATCTAAATAGACACCTCATAAAAGAAGAAATACAAATGGCCAATAAATGTATGAGGAAATGTTCCACATCATTAGCAATCAGAGAGATGCAAATCAAAACTACCTTGAGATTTCACCTAACTCCAATCAGAATGGCAATCATAAAAAACATGAGCAACAACAAATGCTGGCGAAGGTGTAGAGAAGTGGGAACCCTAATACATTGTTGATGGGTTGCAAACTAGTGCAACCACTTTGGAAAACAGTATGGAGGATCCTCAGACAAATGGGAATGAACCTACCATATGATCCAGCAATACCACTTCTGGGTATCTACCCAAAAGAATGGAAACCAAACTATCAGACCGACACATGTGTATCTATGTTTATAGCTGCACAATTCACAATAGCCAAACTATGGAAGCAGCCAAGATGTCCATCGACAAATGAATGGACTATAAAACTATGGGATATCTACACAATGGAATTTTACTCAGCCATAAAGAAGAACAAAATCATGTTATTTGAAGGGAAATGGATACAACTGGAAAATATTATGTTAAATGAGATTATCCAGTCACAAAGAGTAAAAAAGCATATGTTCTCCCTAATATGCGGATGCTAGGGAGAAGAAGGGGCATAAGACAGTCTCCAGATGAAAAAGGAGAGACACTTGAAAAGTAAAGAAGTTGATTTAACCGAAGGGGATGGACGGGGGGGGGGGGGGTAAAACACCCTAATGTGCACGATGTACTTACACAATTATATCAAGGTCACTCACTAAACTGAACTTGAGAAGGAGGGAGGGCGAGGGAGCGGGGTGGGAATTGGGGAAGGGGTTAAATGAGAAATGTGTGCACATATGTTGTTATCAACTTGTACCTAACAAAGATGTATGCTTACAATGCATAAATTATTACAGTAAAAAAAAACTAAGCAACAATATCTTCTTTTAAAAAATGTTTCATCATAATGGCAAGCATATAATTCTCAGAATTAAAATTATTTTCCATGCAGATTTTTGGACAAAATATGATTTTTTTTTTTTTTGCAGTACTGGGGATTGAACCCAAGAGCATTCTACCTCTGAGCTACACTCCCAGTCCTATTTTTTATTCTTTATTTTGAAACAGGGTCTCACTAAATTGTGGAGAGCCTCAGTAAGTAGCTGAGGCTAGCCACAAACCTTTGATCCTCCTGTATCAGCCTCTCAAGTACTGAGATTACAAGCATGCACCACCACACCCAGCTCCAAAATATGATTCTTTGAAAAATGGCAATGTACAAAGATTGTCCTTTTTGTGTGTGTGTGTGTGTGTGTGTGGTATCTGGGAACCTCATCAATCTTTGCCATAGCCTTTGATGAGCATAATATGCAAATTCATCCTATTAAAACCATAACTTTTACATATTCATCCTTGCCATATTAACTAACTCTGTGAAGTATTCATGAATCAATAACTTTTCTCATGATTCAAGTTCTCTATCATCACCTTCCTCGACTCCAAGAAATCCTACAACTTTTGAAAGATTGGCGACTTCAACTTACATTTTGTTTGTATCAAGTGGCTTAAAACACCCTAAAATCATTGATAAACTAACCCTACCTAAAACTCAAGCATGGTGGATAATAAATGTTCTATGCTAAGAAGTGATAAGGGACTTGGGGCTAAACCTCAATTCATAAGTGTCTATTTATTAATATGAATTTTTTGTTGTATATTTTACTTATATTTCAAAGGAAGAGATCATTAAGGGCCTTAGATAATAAGTTGGAAAAAAAGAACCCAATATACTCCATAAGCTTCCTAGGTTTTCAAATGTCAAACACAATAAGAACCAGAACAAGGAAATATCAGAGGAATAGTGTTAAGAGAATAAAACTTCAAAACTGAATATATAACAAATGAGGTGATGCAAGCAGGGTGGCAGAGTCAAAGAATTCTTGAGGATACTAATAAACAGACTGTTGAGACAAAAGAGTAACATTTTTATACATTGAACTGTTTTATACAGATAATCCGTATAGATACACAACATGGAAGGAAATATAGGATAATAAACTACCTGTTTCTTACATTATTCCTACTGTAAAGAGAACAACAACAACAAAATAATTTTCTAGAATCTTCATTCCCCTCCATGGCCTATGTTTACCCACTCCATAAAACTCCATCCCTGAGTTAATGTTACAAACCCTCCTTTTCCATTCCAGGAAGCAATGCAATGAAGCTCATCTCAATCCTTCCCTGACTAGACGGTAAAATAAGACCAGCCAGTCACTATTACAAGGTAGCCAAATGTACTGGGGTTTTGGGTTCTGAATTGAACTAATAGTCATCAAAGAATCTTATCTGGCCTTCGTTATCTGGGGTATCAGTAAAGGGCTGGCTGGCTCTCAGAGGATCCGTTCACATCAGCGGGGCTTTCTGAGTACTCTCTGGAGAAGGCTGTGAGGCTTGTCAGCAGTCACAGTTAATTTCTCTACAGGATTTATAAAGAAATTTACATTATAAATATTGTTCATTATCAAGAAAAAAAGGCTGTGTATTCTCTGGCCCTTTAAGCAAACATCTACTCTCTAGACTTATACAAAGTGATGATCTGCAGGGCCCGCCCACTGACAAAGCCTGATTTAATCTCCAGGAGACTGCCAGGCGCTCTGTGGCCCATGCAAAGCCCTCAAGTGAGGAGGCTGCTCCCAGTCCAGTGCCTGGAACTTAATCTTCCCTCTCTTCAGGGCACCACTGGAGAGAGGCCCATCAGATTCTCAAAGGACTTGACACTGCAGAAATGCATTTTTATCATCCTTAGACTTCTACACTTTTCAAAAAGACTCTCAGCAGTTCCAGAAATTGTGCAACACTGAACTCAATGTCAATGGTTCTTACTATCAAAAATTAGATAATTTTTTTAAAAACAGAAAACATAATACTGGCAATTTTGCATAGATCTTATAGTGAGTGCATCCCCATAAATGGAGAAGTAAATCTCTTCATAGTCAATACAATAAGTAGTACACTTTATATAACACCAATTTTGAGATTATTTGTATTTTAAAATATTGTTTCCAAAGCCTAAATCTTTAGGAGTGGTAGAGTTTGCATCCACTTTGGCTCAATAATCATATGCAGTAAGGCAGCCAAAGTTCTTCCTTTCCTGTATAATCTCATATGTGGGTGGCAATGGTTAGTTTTTATAAATTGTTTGAACACTTGCATGTCACGAAATACAAATTGCAATTGAAAAATAAAATGTTGACCAAAAACATTTTTCCAAAAGCAAAATTATCTGATTCCCAGAAAAAGAAAATATTACTGTAACATGAAGGTTACAACTGTCAAGAAGGAAGCCAAGATACACTCAAGTAAGGCTTTTGCTGAAAAGTTAATTTGCTCATCTTTGAAACTTTGTTGTTTATTATGTAAACAGAATACTTTCAGAGCCTAGCAGTTATCATCAACTGCTTATTGATAAGTTAACATTATAATAATTTCTTCTGGAAATTTGGATATGAGATATGTAAATCACTTTTTGCCATGCTCAGGACATTGTGGATATCTAAAAAATAGAAATCATACTCTTCATAAAAGCATATAAATTCTCTGTCATGTTCTGAATTCTGAACTATCCTAGGGTTTTGAAATAAGCCAATGGCATTCTAGATCTACTGGAATCTACAACAAGACAACACATGACAGCCATCATCTTATAGAAAAAGAAATTCAGATTTGAATAGATATGATTATGCACAAAAATCAAGTACGAACAATTTCAAGTTTGAAAGAAAGAAGGAAATGTAAGGACATATGGTAAACTGCAAATAACTTATAGAGGGCTTCTTAAAGTAGACTATTTTATAGAAAAGAAGAAAGAAGAGCCTCACACACAGACTGCCCAAATGGCATCTATGCATTCTTTATAACAAAATAAAAAAGGAATTATTGAAATGTATAATGTTTTTGAACTGAAACAACTATAACAAGCTCCTCCAAGTCCTTCAGTGTGTAAATGAGAAATGTGTAGAGAAGAGAGAGAGAAGTTAGAAATCATAACTGACCATATTAGCACAGTGGCTGATAAAAAGATTGATGTTAAGGTCAAACTAATCATCATTAGTGAATAACCTCTGTGCAAGGAGTAGTGTGTTTGGGAAAGAGGGCCAAGAAAAAGCGAAATAAACAGCCAAGGGGGTGGGGGGCTTGCTGTTGACGTCCCCTCTTATGTCTCCTGAATTTCTCTCCAGTTACTTAATATGGTGTTGTGGTAAGACTAGTTGTCCCAAATAGTACAAGGAAGAAAAACACTATTTCATAAACGTTTCACTTCCCCCTTAACCATTTACAGATGAAATGTGCTGCAGCTCCGTTTTTCACCTCCTAACCACCTGCCTCCTATTAACACTCTCCTATTCTCAAATGTCATAAAAAAAAAATCACAACTCCCAGGAGAACATCAAGTGGAATGGATTTGGAACATTAGCCGGAGTGGTGGATCTGCCTGTGACTTGCCACTCTACCGGAACTGCTCTCTCAGAACAGCTAATATTCTTCTTATTGCCAGTTTTGATCCTGGCCATCATAAAGAATCAGAGATTAGTCATCACTCCTTTTTAAAACCCTCTCTTCTCTTGGCTTCTATAATTTTACACTCCCACCTTCCCATTTCTTTTCCTCTGTTCGCCTCTCTGGATTTTGGGGGGAGGGGGGAGTGAAGAATGTGTCGTTGGCCTGCTATCTTCTCTAGATATACTGGAAGACCTCATCAGTCTTTGTATCTTCAGCCTCTCATCTCTACTGATTATTGCAGGTTTTTCTCTCTCCTCAATGTTTTACTTACATATTGCAACTTCTTAGCTAGTACTGCTACTTGGTTATCCTACCCCCTTTCCTTAAATTTGTTTGTTTATTTATTTATTGGTACTTTGGATTGAACCCAGGGGTATTCTACCTCTGAACTTGACTCCCCAGCCTTATTTTATTTTATTTTTTTCCAAACTGGGGATTGAAACTAGGGGTATTCTACCTCTGAGCTACATTCAGCCCTTTTTATTTTTTGTTTTGAAACACAATCTCATTAGGTTGCTGAGAATCTCAATACACTGCCTAGGCCGTCCCTAAACCTGTGATCTTCTTGCCTCAGCCTCCCAAGTACCAGGATTACTAGTGTGTGCCACCATGCCTGGCTGGCTTGCTTATTTATTTACTTACTCACTTACTTACTTATTTGAAACAGGGTCTTGCTAAGTTGCTGAGACTGGTCTTGAACCTGTGATCCTCCTGTTTCAGCCTCCCAAGTACTGGTATTACAGGTATATGCTGCCATGCCCAGCCCTTTTCCTTAAATTTATTTATTTATTTATTTATTTAATTTTATTTTTTATTTATTTATTTATTTATTTTTTGTGGTACTGGGGATTAAACTCAGGGGCATTCTACCTCCGAGCTATACCCCCAGCCCTATTTTTTATTCTTTATTTTGAAACCAGGTCTCACTAAGTTGCGGAGTGTCTCACTACAAAGCTGAGGCTGGCCGCGAACCCGGATCCTCTGGTCTCAGCCTCCCGAATGCTGGGATTACAAGCGTGCGCCACCACGCCCGGCTCTTTCCTTAAATTTAAAATGCATCTTATCCAACAAAATATCATCTCCCTGCCTTGTTTCCTTAAGCTGTTAACACCTTTCAACTATTTCTCTAATCCACTGTCTCCTAAACTGGATGAGCACCAGAATTACAGGAGTGGGGGTGTTAAAACACAGATTGCCATGTCCTATCCCTATCCTTAGAGTTTGCAACTTAGTAAGACAGGACTAAGGTCTAAGAATCTACATTTCTGACCACTTCCTAGCTGATACCCATGTTGCTGGCCCAGAGGCCACACTTTGAGAACTACAGAACAATATATACCAAAACCAGAGTCGCCAAGCCCATTAAGCCCATTATTTCAGTCTTTAGTTGCTATTTTTCCTGCTTCTCCTCACTTGACCTCACTGAGGACGTGCAGAGTGGGGTGATTGAAATATCACCACTCTGCAGGTTTGCTAATGACCATGAAAGCAGCACATGACGATGGATTGGGGGAAATAATAAATTTTAGCAAAGAGGTGAGTTTGCAAATTAGAATCCACAAATAATGATTAAATACATTATGAAAGCAACCGTCAAAATCACAGAGTACTACTCATATGTAAGAGCAATGATAAAAATAACTGGCAATATTTTTAGTGTTAACTATGTGCTAGAAATTCTTCATTTTACATAAATTAATGCCTTTAAACCCCACAAGAGTCCTAGAGATAGGAATTATCATTATGCCCATTTTGCAGATGAGGAAATTAAGGCACAGAGTAAAACACTTACCCTGAAGAGAATAATGAATCATATTTGACTTTAATAATTATCATTTCATTAGCCGTTCTGCTGTGGTTTGAATCTGCCCCTCTAAGTTGTGTGTTGGAAACCTGATCTCCAAATTAGTGCAATTAAATACCTCCAAAATGGTATCTGGAGGTGGGGCCTTGGGAGGTAATTAGGATGGGATGAGGTCGTGAGGGTGAGGCCCCATCATGGCGTTAGTGGCTTTATCACAAGAAGAGAGACTGAGCTGGCACCCTTCTCCGTCTCTCCAGATGTTGCCTTCTGCGCGTTATGATACAGTGGGAAGGCCCCCACCTGATGCCCGTGCAATGCTCTTAGATCTTAGGGTGCCAGCTCCGTCTCTCCAGATGTTGCCTTCTGCGCGTTACGATACAGTGGGAAGGCCCCCACCTGATGCCCGTGCAATGCTCTTAGATCCCTCAGCTGCAAGAACTGTAAGCTAAATAAGCCTCTATTCTTTATAAATTACCTAGTCTGTGGTTTTCATCATTCTGTAGCAACAGACAAGTTCTGACAAAGATTCTCTCCTTGGTCAAACTCTAACCAGTCTCCCCTGAGCCCTCTTCTTGACTAGGCCTCAAACTCGGCCTACAAAGACTTAAATTAAACATTTACACAGTGTCTCTTCACTAAAAGCCATATCCTTAGCATGATCCTCGCTCCACTTCAAGTGCCTCTGTGAAAAAACATAAGACTGCCAAAAAACTTGCTGTTGGTTTCAGCAGCACCTGAAAAGGTGTTAGAAGGGGGCAGATACAGCCTCTGCCTCCCAGACTCCACAGGTGGACAGAATCCTAACTTCTACAGTTGCTAGTTAGCAGACACTGCTGGCCTACTTTCACTTACAATGATGAACCCCTGGTACTTCTTACTTCCTTAACTCTCCTGAGCCTCTGCCTACCCTCCTCCCTATTCCTTCATTCTCTCAGTGGCAAGCCAGGTGTGGTGGTGCACGCTTGTAATCCCAGTACTTGGGAGGCTGAGACAGGCTCTCCACAACTTAGTGAGACCCTGTTTCAAAATAAAGAATAAAAAATAGGGCTGGGGGTGCAGCTCAGAGGTAGAATGCCCTGGTTCCATCCTCAGTATCAAAAAATAAAAAATAAAATGCTCAGTGGCAGCTTGACATGGTGGTGCACCCTTGTAATCCCAGTACTTGGGAGGCTGAGACAGGAGGATCACAAGTTTGTGGCCAGCCTCAGCAACTTAGTGAGACCCTGTTTCAAAATAAAGAATAAAAAATAGGGTTGGGGGAGTAGCTCAGAGGTAGAATGCCCCTGGGTTCAATCCCCAGAACCACACACACAAAAGAATGCTTAGTGGCATCACTCTGTACAAATTGAAGTTGTGTTCAGTTCACAATGGACTCTTTTTCCCTATTGCAATAGTGATGACTAATTAAACTCTGTCCTTGCCATCTTAACTAGCATCTATGTGTGTTTACTTTGATGGTCACTCAGTAAAAAGTGGAATAACTGGGGTTTATGCCTAGACTGGTCCAAAGCCCACATTCTTGACCTCTATGGTATGAGTATAAGCAAACTCTCCACCACTAGGCAAGATGTACCCTCTGCTCTTTCATCAATGTGGTCTCCCAGTTACTTGTTCTTTATTCAAATGTTTTTTGGCTCCCCTAAAATGTCAAGTACTGTGTTGGATACTGGAGGAGCAAATAAAGTATGCACAGTCTTATCCTTAAGCAGTGCTATTGTCTATATATATTTCAATGATTATGAGAAAGTGAGATAAGCATAGGGGGGTCATAAAATGGAGACATTGAAAAGGGTCTCCGGATTGAGTCCTCTCAGGTAATATGTCTAACAGGAAGTCACATTTGAGGAGTTTAGATTAAGTTATGGGAATTGTGGAGACTGAAAAAGGATGGAAGACACAGAGGAAGGATGCTAAAACTTTCAGAACGCTAGGGTATTTTTAGGGCTGGAACAAGTCTGACATGTAGGAAATAGTGAGTGATAAGGCAAAGACAGGATGGCGGTAGAAAACACTACCTGTCAAATTCAGGAATCTGAACTTTTTCTCAAGAGCTATGAGCAGTTCTTGAATGAGTCTGAGTAGATATCAGACATAAGCAAATTTGGGTTTTTAGGAAGATAACTCTGGAGGCATTGTGGAGGAGAGATAAGAAGGGATTAAGACTAGAAGTAAGGAGATCTGGCAAGAGACTATGGCAATGCAGACAAGAGCTGGCTCTGGGCTGATGGGCTCTGGGCTATGGGCAGAGGAGGCCCAGGAGGCTAAAAGTAAGCCTGGCCTCTGCAGGAGGAAGACAGTGAACCACCTCTACCATCACCTGGACTACCTACCGTGAGCCACCCTACCCTCATGCCATGTTCACTGCCACTTCTGTAACCTTTTCTCTCTTCTTCCTTCTGAAAAACTCTTGGTTCTCCACCTGCCCAAAATAAGGAGTTGATCTCAGAAACTTCTGCTAATTAGTTTCTCAACAACTGTCCCACTTTTTAAATACAACATATACCAAATATCTTTGCAGAATTACATCTTGCAAATCATTTCAAGTACATGGAAGATATGCATCCCTTTAACTTAATTGTCTGCTTCTTAGTATCTGGGACATTGTCTTATAATTCTTTATATTTTCTCAGTACCTATCAGGAATATCTTGTAAACAGTAGGTCAGTAAATGTGTGATAAGGGATAAGCATTGTGTTAGTTAGTGACAAAAGTCCTGAGAAAAACAACTCAAAGGAAGGAAGATTTTGGCCCATAATTTCAGAGGCCTCAGTCCACAATGGCTTGGCCTCTTCATTGTGGGCTGTGGTGTGGCAGGGCATCACAGCGGGGAACAGGTGGTAGAGCAAAGCTACTCACCTCATGGAGGCCAAGAAGCAGAGAGAGGGGAAGTGGCTGGAGACAAGACATAGTCCCCAAGGTCCCACTTCCAAGGACCCACTCCCTTCAATGAGGCTGCACTCCCAGTTTCTACCACCTCCCAATAGTCCATCCAGCTACAAATCCAATCAATCAATCAATCGATCGATCGATCAATCAAATCCAATCCCAATCAATGAAGAAGGCCAGAGATCAGGCTCATGATCTAATCAGTTCCCAAAGCCCGAGATCTGAATGTCACTGCTTTGGGGACCACTCCTTCAACAGATGAGCCTTAAGGGGACCTTCCAGATGCAAACGATAAAACATCCTAACACAGCCTTTATAAGCAAAGAACGAATATCGGCTCTGTGGCCCCTTTGGTTCAGTGCCTGAACAGTTTGCTTTTCTTCACAAGTCATTTATAACACTGTGTGACACAAACCAGTTTCACACCATTTAAAACTCAATAAAGCAAAGACAGACATAACTTCATTCTACCTCTAAGCCCTACCACCTTGGAGAAAACCAAAAACTGTGGGATATCCAAATCTTCCTCCTCATTCCAATCTGGAATTCTGTTTTCCAGAGAGTAACTGGTTTTTATTCTTAAAACAGAAGAGTTTCCTATCTTCCCCTTTATTGCTGATGCTAAAATGTCCACATTGTTCTCTGAGCCCCTTGAAGTTTCAACAAAATAAAAATATTCTTTCCAGAAAAATCCTTCCTTTCCCTTAACACAGTATGGTTAAACACCTACCAAAACATTATGCGTTTGCAGTGTCTGCACCTCCACCACACTGTCTTTGCTTCTCTTCCTTATTAGCCATCTGGCTCTTGGGCCCTCCTCAGACTCAACTGGTCAAAGCATTCAAGAGCACTAAGAATGACCAGACACTAAGCTGGGCTTCAGGGATGACTACATCATGGTTTTGATCTCTCTCCTACTCTGAGTCTTCTTCTTACTCTGGTTTGGTTTATATTATAGTTGTCCTAGGGATTGTAATTTTGTTGGTTTTTAATTACATTGCAAATGTATAAAGGTTGACTATCCCTTATCCAAAATACTTGGGGCTAGAAGCATTTTAGATTTCAGAATTTTTCTGAATATCTGCACATATATATATATATATATATATATATATATATATATATATATATGTAAATATATTTACATCTTAAAGATGTCAAGAGTTTGGGGAAAATGCTTCAAAATGAAAATTTTGTATACAATTTCAAAAGCAAAGAATAAGTTAAAAACTGGGTGACAACTAGGCAAAGCATGATACATACACCTACCAATCTTTATCTTAAAGCTAACATTTTTTTAGAGAAAATGACTGACACTTAATGATTTATATGCTTTAGAATATAAAAAGAATTGTAGTTTAAATAATATTTCAAATACCAACAGGTAAATTATATCCCTAAGAAAATGAGATATCTTAAGGATGTAATGAGATATTTAGGAATGGGACCAAAGTCTAAACACAAAATTCATGTATGTTTCATATATACCTTATACACATAGGTTATTTTATACAGTAAGAAGGTAATTTTATACAGTATTTTGCACATAAAATGAAATTCCTTGGTGTGGAAAGTTCTTCCTGTGGCCTCATGTGTGTGCTCAAGTGGTTTCAGATTCTGGAGGACTTGGGGCTAGAGATGGTCAATCTATATTATGACCTTAGAATTCAGAAAGACCTTACATTAAACAATGCTTTTTTTTTTCCTTTCTCCTAACTTCTCCATATGTCTACTATAGTCCACCCCATTCAAATGGCTTCTTGTTTTTATAACTCTCCAGAATTGGAGAGTTACTTTCTTCAGAATTACTTTCACCCCACATCTTCTTCAGAATTACTTTCACCCCACATCTTCCTTTTGACCTGTCTAGTGCTTCTCTGACTCTTCAAACTGTTCTGTGATAAGACACTTGGGAGTAATCTTTCAGTCACTGTCACTAAGTGCCCCGCAGTATTCTCCTCTGTTTCCTTGATTTTTTCTAAATAAAGATGCTTCTAAAGCCAATAAATTGTACTGGGAAGTCATTGTATAAAACTCACTATAGCCAATACTTTATGGAGATCCAATGGAAGAGTGGCATTCTTTTCAAATAAATGCACAGCTGAATGGGGCACTGAGGGACCCATTAGAGCTGAGGGGAACAGAACATTGTCCTGACCCTTGGGAATTTATTTGCATACAAACTGTACAACATAGAAAGAAGGCAGTGCTTGTACTGTTTAATGTCTTTTTATTATTTAGTGCTTTGTAGCAGATGTGGCTATTCATAAATTAATATTGTTTTATGGAGAGACTCAATTTTCAACTGTCTGATATTACCAATTCTTACTCAAAGCTAGAGTTTTTTCAAATTTTTATTCTACTTATCTTTCAAGTAACATATTTGCATTAAAAAGATGCCAAGGGTTTTGGGGTAATGCTTTAAAATAAAAATTGTGTATATAATTTCAAAAGTAAGTATAGGCTAAAAACTGGGTGGCAACTAGGTAAAGCATGCTGAATACACCAATCTTCAAAGCTAACTTTTTAGAGAAAATGATTGACATTTAGCTATTTATGTGCTTTAGAGTATAAAAGGATTTACAGTTTCAATAATACTTCAAATACCAACAGATAAAAACAAGATTGAAAGCCCCATTTTAGTTTTAAGACAAATCCTTTAGACAATGCAGATTTTCAGAACATATTACTTAAACTTAAAATAACCAGAAGTGCAAGGCATGCTGACACCCAGCTACTCAGGAGGGTGAAGCAGGAGGCTCACTTAAGCCTCAAATACCACAAATAAATAAATAATAAAATTACTCAAGGAGCAGCTATATTCCTTTCTTTGCACACAAATGCCAGTCTTATTTGCTTTAAGCATCAGACACTTTGGAAACATCACACAGCCTCCTATTCCTCTTAGCTAGAAGAAATCTTTAAGAGTCGTATGGTTTTTCTATAGATATTGCATTCTCAGAATTCTTAACTACAAGGAGAAAGTAAAAGTCTACATTCATTCAATAAATTCCAATGTGCTCCGATTATGAGAACCGGTGCTTCCACACATCTGGAGAACAGTTTGGAGGGTGCTCTCTGGCTCTGCAGCAGCCCTGGCCTCCCGGTCCTGGCTCTCAATTTCTGACCACAGAACAACCAGGTGGCACCCGATGAAACAGCAAACCTCCTACATTGATCATTCATACAGAGCAAAGGGACTTAGATCTCATTTCCTTCTACAGGGATAATTTAAAGAGATACAGAGCTGCCATCTAGTGACTAAGAAGAAAACAGCAGGGTGCTTTATCTGAAAAAGTATAAGCTTTTTCTAAAAAATAAGAAAACACTAAAATTAGTAAAACTAACACAATTTAGCATGAAGTTAGAGTAAATTCAAAATGTATAGTGAACAAATACACCAATATTCCTCTACAATGTGTCTTCACACCTCTTATAAATGGCATACTTTAAAATTAGTAACTATTAAACTTCTCATCCATCTTAGAGTTATGGAATGAAATGGTACTAAAAAGCCACAGGGCAATCACCCATGCTAAAGTATCATTATTTTTCACAATAAATACATAAAATCAAATTTATAGCTCAAATCTTAGCTTTCATCTTTATAAATGTTGTGACTTTATGCAAATTACTTTTAACTCCTATAAACATCAATTTCTTCATTAGTTAATTATGAATTATTTTAAAGCGTTATTGTGTACTGATTACACAATATAATACAGTAAAAGAATAGGTTTCCTGGGCTTGAAGGAACACACCTGTAATCTCAGTATTGGGAAGGCTGAGACAAAAGGATCACAGGTTTGAGGCCAGCCTCAGTAACTTAGTGAGACCCTGTTTTAAAATAAAATAGGGCTAGGGATGTAGCTCAAAGGTAAAATGCCCATGAATTCAATACTCAGTACCAAAAAATAAATAAAAGAATAGGTTCACAGTGGGTTGATAATTGGTTCTAGTTCACTGTATCTCTTTTATGGTCAGTTAATTTAGGCTCCTATGAAACACACCTGTATCATCTGAGGAAAGAGCCAGCCCATCAAAGAAACATATGACAATCAATGACTCTAAAAGTGATGGCATTGTTGTGTGTTGAACCTCAACTGCTTCCAAATATTATGACCTCTTAATTTATTGTATTTCTTGGTTTCTAGACACCTCATTGTCAAAAAGGAAATTATATTTAGTGAATGGCTTTCACTCCAAAGTCTCTGTCTTTAAATCACTAGTACATTAGGGTTTTTTAAAAATATTTTGTCATGGTCCATGGATTCAGAAAAATAGAAGATCATAGGATAATTTTACAGACATGAATATGTATCTTAAGAGTATTCTAACTGAATCTTAATATGGAGAACGGTGTTGTATATGTGTTATCATGGTTGTTATTATAGGATACTTCTTTTATTCTCTTTGGCATAATTATGTATAAAAACAATTCAGTCATATATACACTGGATATAGAATTTTTTAAAATCTAATATTTTTTCAAATAACAACTTAGTGCCGGGCGTGGTAGCACACACTTGTAATCCTAGTACTTGGGAAGCTGAGACCAGAGGATCCAGGTTTGCGGCCAGCCTCAGCAACTTAGTGAGACCCTGTTTCAAAATAAAGAATAAAACCTAGGGCTGGGGGTGTAGCTTGTAGGTAGAATGCCCCTGGGTTCAATCCCCAGTACTGAAAAACAAACAAACAAAAAACAATTTAGCTATGCTTGTCTTTAAAAAAGTTACATAAATAATAAGAGAATATATTGAGGGCACTCTTTTTCTTTAATTTTTTCTGAATTTACTATTTCTCTTTTCCTCATGTTAGGTTTCTTTATCTGATTCACTACAGACTAACCGCTGTAGTTTATTGACCATCAGCTAATCCCACCATGCATCTCCCAAGTGCCCGCAAGGTAGTGTAGGTCTGTCCTCTGACAAAAGTAAGCTGAGAAAACTTGCTTTTTGATGACACTCTCCTTAGCAGTAGCTTTACTCTTACTATTAGCCCATCTAGTATATTTTTGAGAAGCATCCAAGGACCATTAGTTTTCAGCTCAATGTTATACCTATGTGTCTCCTCCAGGGGGAACACAACTTTAGTGTAAAATTCAAGGCCTGAATAAGTCAATTTGTACATTGAATAGTTCTCAAAGATCACCAATCCCTTAACTTGACAGAGAAGAAGACTCTGTCCCAGACACCTACACATGTCACACTAATCAGATGAGTCCTCTCATTCTCTACTAGACTACACTTAGAACAGAATACATCATCTCATACTATTGATTTCTAGTATAGGACTAAGGTATTTTCCAAAGTACAATTGGGCAAATGAAGATAAATAAAATTATTTTATATCCAAATGACAATCATTATCCACAATTACTGTCCCATACAAATGGCTCTATGGAAATTAATACAAACATGAACCAGCAAAGCAATTTAAGAATCTTAGGAGTCAGGTGCACTGGCACACACCTTTAATTCCAGTACTTGGGAGGCTGAGACAAAAGGATCACAGGTTCAAAGCCAGCCTCAGCTGCTTAGGGAGACCTGTTTCAAAATAAAAAATAGAAAGGGCTAGGGGTATAGCTGGAGGTAGAATGCCCCTGGGTTCAGTCCCCAACACCAAAACCAAAAAAAGAAAAAGAAGAATCTTAGGGGCTGAGAATGTAGTTCAGTGGTGGAATGCTTGCCTAGCATACACAAAGCCCTAAATCCCATTCTGGCACAGCCAAAATACTTTATAAAACATTTTATATATATATATATATATATATATATATATATATATATGTATATATATACATATATATGCATATAATATATATAATAATAATTATATATACATATTTTTTTTTCAGAAAAACTTCCACAGTTTTTGTTTGTTTGTTTAAGAGACATGAGAGCTGGGCATGGTGGCACATGGCTGAAATCAGTACTTGGGAGGTTAAGACAGAGAATCACAGATTCAAGGACAGCCTCAGCAACTTGCAGAGACTTTTAGCAGCCTAGTGAGACTCTGTTTCAAATGAAAAATTCAAGATAGGGGGGTGTTGGGGGTATAGCCAAGAGGTAGAATGCCCCTGGGTTCAATCGAGAGAGACAGAGAGAGAGAGAGAGAGAGAGAGAGAGAGAGAGAGAGAGAGAGAGAGAGAGAACACGAACACGAACTATTCAACTGGGTCTATTTCAGCACAGAAGTCTCCTAAAGTGGCTAAAGTTTACTGCTGAAGATAGCTATTGTCAGCCCAACTTTCTGACTGGGCATAGCTTCTGAAAAGCTTGTACTCAGTTCCACTTCAAGGCTGATTTTCTTTGCAAAATACAAATGGAAGAAAACATCGCCTTCAGCCTGAGTTCCCTGGTGGGCTGAGGGAAACAAGGGCGACTTGGCCAGCTGGGCTGATGGGAACATAATTCACAGAGCTTGTCACAGTGTTAAGACAAATAAGAGAGACAGGAATTCAACACCTTAATAAGACCTTCTTACCTGCTGGACAGCATCTGGATGCATTCTCGGAGTTTCCAAAATAGCAGATTGAGATTCTGGATTGGAAAGAAAACAGATGGTTGATATCTTAAAGAACATATTTGCAGCTCAGTGGGAGACCCCTTTGCTTGGTATGCATGAGGCCCTGGGTTCCATCCCCAATACCTCACAGAAAAGAAGAAAGAAAAAAATTCATACTTTTCAAAATTCACACTTTTCAAAATTTCAAAACTCTTCTACTTTAAAATTGTGCCAGGCACAGTGGGGTCAGTGAGGCATTCAACAACTTAGCAAGATAAGATGTTTCAAAAATAAACAATAAGCCAGACATGGTGACACACATCTGTAATCCTAGTACTTGGAGGCTGAGAAAGGAGGCTCACAGGTTTGAGGAGGACAACCTCAACAAGTAATGAGACTCTCAGCAACCTAGTGAGACCCTGTCTCAAAATAAAAATAAAAAGATTAGGGCTGGAGATACAGCTTGGTAGTAAAATGCCTGCAGGTTCAACCTCTAGTATCACAAAAATAAACATATAAATAAAATAAAAAGTTAAAAGGGCTGAGGTTATAGCTCAGTAGAATGCCCCTGAGTTCAATTCCAGCAAAAAACAAATAAAACAACAAAACAAAAGAAAAAATAATTGAAAGGGGCCACATGTGGCATTTAGTGGTTTTGACTATGATCTCACTATCCAATAATGTGTGTCAACCAGTTAAGTAGACTGCAAATAGTCTACTACTATTACTAATTCTGTTATCAAAGTTTGCCACTGATATAAAGCAACACTAGACCCTCTATAAGATTTTCTGTAATGCTGACATTCTCTTAAAACTGACAACCCGACTATATGAGGGGGTTTATGACAGCTCCATGGAAGTGTCTTTTTAAATGAATGTCATGGAGTTGCAGCAGGAAAAGTCCAGAAAACACATCTAGGTCACTCTGAACTAAAGAACTCTCAATGACTTCTGGAAAAAGACACAGCACTAAGGTCAATTATTATCTACTCACCTCCATTATCCTCTTCAAGAAAGCATATTTTAAAAGGAATCAAGTTATTATATCAAAAATTACTTGTGGCATACAAATAGGAAAAGAAGAACTAAAACTATCCCTTTTTGCAGATGACATGATAAAATACTTAGAAGACCCAACAAATTCAACCAAAAGACTTATAGAACTAATCAATGAATTCAACAAAGTGTCTGGATACAAAATCAAAAACAATCAGAAGCTTTCCTGTATTCCAACCATAAGCCCACTGACAAAGAAATCCAGAAAACAATTCCACTCACAATAGTACCCCCAAAAATAAAATACTTAGGAATAAACCTAACCAAGCAGGTAAAAGACCTCTACAAGGAAAACTATAAAAAGTTGAAAAAAGAAATCGAAGAAGACCTAAAAGATGGAACGATCTTCATGCTCTTGGATAGGCAGAATAAATACCATCAAAATGGCCATTCTCCCAATAGTGATCTACAGATCCAACGCGATACTCATTAAATTACCAAGGTCACTCCTCACAGACATAGAAAAATCTGTCCTTAAATTCACTGGAACAACAAAAAGCCAAGAATAGCCAAAGTAGTTCTTAGCAACAAGAACCACACAGGAGGCATCACAATACCTGACTTCAAACTCTACTACAATGCCACAGTAATAAAAAAATAGCATGGTATTAGCACAAAAACAGACACATAGACCGATGGAGCAGTATAGAAGATTCAGAAACAAATCCACACACTTATGGTCAATTGATCTTTGACAAAGGAGCCAAAAATATACACTGGAAAAAAGATAGCCTCTTCAACAAATGGTGTTGGCAAAACTGGATAACCATATGCAGAAAAATGGAAATAAACCCCACTTTCTCACCCTGCACAAGAGTCAACTCAAGGTGGATCAAAGACCTGGAAGTTAGGCCAGAGACCTTGCAGCTACTTGAAGAGGGCATAGGACCAACACTTCAACACATAGGCACAGGTAAAAACTTTCTCAACAAGACTCCAAAGGCACAAGCAACTCAAAGGAAGATCAATACGTAGGATTGCATTAAACTGAAGAGCTTCTGTGCAGCAAAGGAAACTATCAAGAACCTCAACAGAGAACCCACAGAACAGGAGAAAATTTTTGCCAACTACTCCTCTAATAGAGGAGTAATATCTAGAATATACAGAGAACTCAAGAAAGCCACAGCTAAGAAAACAAATAACCCAATCAAAAAATGGGAAAGTGATCTAAATAGACACTTCACAAAAGAAGAAATACAAATGGCCAATAAATGTATGAGAAAATGTTCAACACCATTAGCAATCAGAGAAATGCAAATCAAAACTACCCTGAGATTTCACCTAACCCCAATTAGAATGGCAATCATCAAAAACACACAAAAACAACAACAAATGCTGGCAAGGGTGTGGAGAAGTGGGAACCCTAATACATTGTTAGTGGGATTGCAGATTCGTGCAACCACTTTAGAAAACAGTATGGAGGATCCTCAGACAAATGGGAATGAACCTACCATATGATCCAGCAATACCACTTCTGGGTATCTACCCAAAAGAATGGAAACCAAACTATCAGACCAATGCATATGTATGTATGTATGTTTATAGCTACACAATTCATAATTGCCAAACTATGGAAAGAGTCAAGATGTCCATCAACAAATGAATGGATTACAAAACTATGGTATACATATACAATGGAATTTTACTCAGCCATAAAAAAGAACAAAATCATGTCATTTGCAGGGAAGTGGGTGGAACTAGAAAACATTATGTTAAACGAGATTAGTCAATCACAAAAAGAAAAAAATCAGATGCTTCCCCTAATATGCAGAAGCTAGGGAAAAAGTGGGTCATAAGAGGGACTCTAGACAAAGAAGGAGAAACCTTGATGAGCAAAGAAAGTGACTTAACTGAAGGTGATGGAGGGGGCACCCTAATGCACATGATGTACATTCACAAATATATCAAAGTCAACCACAAAACTAAACATGAGAAGGAGGGAATGGGGCGGGAATTGGGGGAGGGCTAAATGAGAGATGTGTGCATGTATTCCTCTACCAGCTTATACCTCACAAAGATGTATGACTACAATGCACCAATAAAAAAAATTATGTGAATTTGCATTTTGCAAGCTACCTCAACTAACAAAGAAAAAAATTATGTTCCAAACTTCCTAGTATCAATTCCAAGTATTTTCTTGACAAAACTCAAGTTCAGATAATCACTTTCAATCAACTCTCAGTCAAATGCTTCTTCAGTATGCACAACCAGTAGCATAAAATATTTCATTCCTTTTTAAAAGTGCCCTAAAGTTTTAAAGGATAATATAGATGTTTTAGTTAGAAAGGTTGAGAAAGCCAGGGTAGGGAAGAAAAAATTTCAAACTATCACCCTAATCAGTTATGCAAACATAGGATATGAACAATTGTTAAAAGGGGTTCTCAATACCTACATGGTTCTTTTTTTTTTTTTTTTTTTTTTTTTTTTGTGGTACTGGGGATTGAACTCAGGGGCATTCTACCTCTGAGCTATACCCCCAGCCCTATTTTTTATTCTTTATTTTGAAACCAAGTCTCACCACCACGCCCGGCTCCCTACATGGTTCTTAACAATAACTTTAATATAAATATAATAGCATATTGTGTTTAATATACACTAGTGTGCATGAATTTTTAATATAAATAAAATAGTGTATATGATAATTTTAATATAAATATAAGAGTGTATATGAAAACAAAATGTTTTCCTGGATTCTGGCTTGGAGATCATCATTCTATTGCACTCCTGCAAATAACACTGATGTCAAGTTCATGCTATATTCACAACCAATGACAAAAAAGAGTTTAGCAGAATAACAGAACAGAGAAAGAAGAGAACAAACAGAAAAAATTACATCCAAATGCTGCACAACTTAAAAAATTATTTAAAATTAAGATCAATAGAGCTGGGCATGGTGGCGCACATTTGTAATTCCAGCATTCGGGAGGCTGAGACCGGAGGATCCGGGTTCGAGGACTGCCTCAGCTACCTAGTGAGGCACTCCGCAACTTAGTGAGACCCGGTTTCAAAATAAAGAATAAAAATAGGGCTGGGGGTATAGCTCAGAGGTAGAACGCCCCTGAGTTCAATCCCTAGTACCGCAAAAAAATAAAATAAATAAATAAAACTAAGATTAATAAAATTATATTTCATTCTGCCTCTCTCAGTAATCTCTACAGGTAAAGAAAAATTTAAGAAAAGCACAACGAAAACAGTAAGTGAAGAAATCCAGAGGGAAGAGGGAAGGGCAACCTGTCCTTTGAAGGCAACAGACAGGTGGAGACTATGGTTCTCAAACCTCAGTACACAGAATGTACTGAAGATGTGCAGTGTCCTGCTCCCCGGGCAATCTGACTCAACAGGCTTGACCAAGAACATAAGAATCTTTAGTATCACACGCCTTCTAGTCACTGTCATTGTGTTGCCTACAGATTACATTCTAGAAACCTACAAGGACAGACTCACCCAGTAAACCTTGCAAAGACACATTATGTTACACACGCTCAGAGCGATCACTGTCCTGTGTCCTACCTGTTTCAGCAACCTTGGGCCTGTGTTCTTCGTCCGGAGGTCTCGAAGGTGGCCACATAGATGGGACTCGTCTGGGAAACTGCCCTTCTGTGTAATCCAGCGAGTGTGTGGGTTGACTAACCGCAGCCCAGGTATAAAGTTGATCTTGCTAAAAGTATAAATGTGATCAAGTCAATCATGAAAAGAAACAAACCCTGGCTGATACATTGCAAAATCATTTCTATGAAAATCACATATATATGTATATACCCATAAAACATTAAAACAGCATTTTATACTATTCAATGAAGATCCATAAGATACTCATTATTCTTTCATACCATCATTCTACTTCCTAACCAGACTTGTCTTTATTTATTTTTGTTGTTGTTGTTGTTGTTGTTTGTTTGTTTTTGTACTGGGGATGGAACCTGGGGGCATTCTACTTCCGGGTTATACTCCCAACCCTATTTTTTATTTTTATTTTGAAACAAGGTCTCACTAGGTTGATGAGAATCTCATTAGTTGTTGAGGCTGTCCTCCTGTAAAAGCCTCCCAAGTACTGGGATTACAAGCATGCACCACCACGCCAGGCTTCTTTCATTCTTTCTTATAGTAAAATCTAAGTCTCTTTCTTTGGAGGAAGACACACTATGTTAGCCAACCAAGAATTATAAGAATACACACTCCAGACACTCAGTTGGACAACATCCTGATCTAGCTTTGACTGGGGAGGGAGTACTAGGGATTAAACCTCAGGGTGCTGTATTAATGAGCACTCACTTATTTTTTTGTTTGTTTGTTTTTATTTTGAGACAGGGTCTTGCTAAGTCACTCAGGCTAGCCTCAAACTTGGGATCCTGCTGCCTCAGTCTCCCAAGTAGCTTGGATTACAGGCATGTACCAATCTTTAACTAGCATTGATATCCCTTTATATTTTTTTCTTTTGTTGTTTGAGACAAGATTTCACTATATTTCCCAGGCTGGCCCCAAACTTCTAGGCTCAGGCAATCCTCCTGCCTCAGCGTCTCAAGTAGCTGGAACTACAAGCCTGGGCCACCATCCCTGAGCTAACATCCCCTTAAAAGCTGTTAATATACTGGTGGTCAAGTCAGTGGACAGGCTGTACATGGGTGCCACAGGAACAGTAATAGCTTCCTTGCCTTCTACAACAAAAGGCCCAGAAACTAACTTATCTTGAGTTCAGGCAGGGAAGTGTTTGGAAGAGAAAGCATTAAAAGGTAAATGGCCTGCCAAGAATAAAAGAATAAAAGAATTAGTCAAGGATCTTCTGGCAAAGAAAGACCTTGCTGCCGGGCGTGGTGGCGCACGCTTGTAATCCCAGCATTCGGGAGGCTGAGACCGGAGGATCCAGGTTCGCGGCCAGCCTCAGCTACCTAGTGAGGCACTCCGCAACTTAGTGAGACTCGGTTTCAAAATAAAGAATAAAAAATAGGGCTGGGGGTGTAGCTTGGAGGTAGAATGCCCCTGAGTTCAATCCCTAGTACCGCAAAAAAAAAAAAAAAAAAAAGAAAGACCTTGCTGTCTGCAGGCCAACAGAATTTGGGCAGAATGAAATGGCTCCTAAGTATACTTACCTCCAGAAGACAAACTGGATATCTACCAAAGAAGGCCACTTTGAGGCCTATACACACCTTGGAAAAATGCTCAGTAGGACTTGAGAGTAATGATGTGTTTGGACATTGTAAGATTCATATGCTCAGCCAGGTGTGGTGGCGCAGGCCTGTAATCCCAGTGCTTGTGAGGCTGAGACAGGAGGATGGCAGGTTCTAGACCAGCATCAGCAACTTAGCAAAACCCTCCGCAACCTAGTAAGACCCTGTTTCAAAATAAAAAATAAAAAGGACTAGGGGTGTAGCTCGGTTCAATCCCTAGCAACAACAACAAGAAAAAGCTTCATATGCTCAATATATATGTGCCCTATCCCCTTCTTGTAATACTTCCCTTACTCAAGCATATTTCTCTCATACAGCTTGATCAACATCAAGGAAAGCAAAGAGAAAAACCATGTAACAGAGATGAAATGGGAACTTCAAACAGAAAAACAATACTGTAATCTACTTATAAATTAAGTAATTATATTACTTATAAATTATAAACAACACTGTAATCTACTCACAAATTACTTATAAAGTAACATAATTTACTTATAAATTAAGAAATATATAAAATAGTGTTCAGTGTTGAAAGTAAGATACAGTGTCTACATCAGTTAGTTTAAATGTTGCATTTGTGGACAGTCATTGACCCTCACTGAGAATTCAGATTTCTGGCACCAGCTTGGATTCTATCAGCAAGGGCCCAGTTTCAGAACTGGTGAAGCATTTGAGCCAGTCACACCTCATTCAGTTCCTCATATCTTACTCAACACCAGAGGTTTAACTATTTAGCATGCTGAATATCAGAAGCAGCTTTCAAGGATGAAATGAGAGCTGTAGCTAATTCCCATGATGAATGTGAGACATGAGTTCTCACTGGAGAAACCAAAGGGATTCAGTCTAAGTAGACTAGCTGTGGCCTCAGAGAACATCCCCATATTTGAAGAGGTAAGACTGTATGCAAGCCAGGGCTGACATCAAGGTGGGACACACCTGTTTAGGAGAATGTCTTCCTGTCTGCTTACAACAACCCGGCATAGAATCCCATCTCCTACGGATCTATTAGAGAAGCATTTCACGGAAGCTGTGGTCAAGCACACATCCAGGAGCAAGCTGGACACGCTTTGACCTCTGTAAAGAGCCTGTATGGAGTCTTATCACATGTCGTGTGTTTTCTAAGTGCCTGTGTCTGGCAGACTTTTATTTGAAATTTGCTTTCATTAAAATCCAGTAAATCCTTACACTACTGCTATAGTTAGATATAAAATGTCCCTTAAAGAGCTTATTTATTAATATTCAAGGTTGACATAGTTGAGTCATGAGCGCTGTAATACCAGCAGTGGATAAATCCATTGTAATGGATTCATCTGGGTGGGACCCAGTAGGCCAGCGGGTGTGGCTGGCAGCGGAGGTGATCGGTGGGGTGGGGCCTGGGGATCATACATGGCTCCTCCTTCCCTGGCTTGCTTGCTCTCTCTCCTGGCCTCCGTGACGTGAGGAGCACAGCCCATGTGCTCTCCCTCTCTGCTCCTGCCACCATGCCCTGAGATCTTTGGTCCCCAGCCTCACATGGACTGAACCCGAAACTGTAAGAAAATTAATCTTCTTTCCTCTAAGTTACATGGTCAATCTTTAGATTATAGCTGCAAAAATGCTGACTAGAACAACCATATACAAAAGTTAACTCAAAATGAATCAAAGACCAGAACACAAGGTCTAAAGGTAGGAAACTCTGAAGAGAAAGTACAAGGGAAAAGCTTCATGACACTGGGTTTGCAATGGTTTCTTAATATGAGAGCGGAAGCAGAGGCAACAAAAGTAAAAACAAACAAATTAGACTATATCAAAATTTAAAACTAGCCGGGCGTGGTGGCGCACGCTTGTAATCCCAGCATTCGGGAGGCTGAGACCGGAGGATCCGGGTTCTCGGCCAGCCTCAGCTACCTAGTGAGGCACTCTGCAACTTAGAGAGACTCGGTTTCAAAAAATAAAGAATAAAACATAGGGCTGGGGGTATAGCTCGGAGGTAGAATGCCCCTGAGTTCAATCCCCAGTACCGCAAAAAAAAAAAAAAATTTAAAACTCATATGCAAAAGACTCCGTAAACACAATGAAATAGCAACCTGTGGAATGGGACAAAGTATTTGTCAATTGTACCTGATAAGGGCATGATATTCAGAATATTTAAAGACCTCCTGCAAGCCAACAAAACAAATAGCTCAATTTAAAAGTGACTTGAAGACGGGCGTGGTGGTGCACACTTGTAATCCCAGCATTCGGGAGGCTGAGACCGGAGCATCCAGGTTCGAGGCCAGCCTCAGCTACCTAGTGAGGCACTTCACAACTTAGCGAGACCCGGTTTCAAAATAAAGAATAAAAAATAGGGGTGGGGGTGTAGCTTGGAGATAGAATACCCCTGAGTTCAATCCCCAGTACCGCAAAATAAATAAATAAATAAATAAATAAATAAATAAATAAATAAATAAAATAAAAGTGACTTGAGCCAGGCATGGTGGCACATGCCTCTAATCCTAGTACTTAGGCTGAGACAGGAGGATCGCAGGTTCGAGGACAGCCTCAGCAAGTAGTGAGACTCTCATCAACCTAGTGAGACCCAAATAAAAATATAATAGGGCTGGGGATGTAGCTCAGAGGTAAAATTCCCCTGGGTTCAATCCCCAGTACCACATACACACAAAGAAATAAAAATAAAAGTGATTTGAATAGACATGTTTCCATCCAACAAACACATGTAAAGATCAGTAATAACTATGGAAATGCAAAATGAAACTACAATGAGATATCATCTCTTGGGATGGTTTCTATAATGAAAAGAAAAAAAGTATTGGTAAGGATATAGAGAAATTGAAACTCTTGTGCACCATTATGGGTAAAGTAGAATGTACATGCAGGTGAGATGAAAAAGAGTGTAGCAGTTTCTCAAACAATTGAAAATAGGACTGGGGATGTAGCTCAATGGTAAAGTGCCTGCCTGGCATGTAGGAAGCCCTGGGTTTATCGTGTGTGTGTGTGTGTGTGTGTGTGTGTGTGTGTGTATGTGTGTTTGTAATTATCATATGACTCAGCTACTGCACTTCTGAGTTTATATCCAAAAGAAGTGAAAGAGTACAATCTCAAAGAGATATCTGTGTGCTCATGTACAGAGTAGCACTATTCACAAAAGCCAGAAGGTGGAAGCAGCTCAGGTGTCTATCCATAGATCAACCAATAAACCAAATGTGTTATATACATTCAATAGGATATTAATTAGTCTTACAAAAAAAAAAAAGGATATTCTGGTGCATGCTACAATATGGGTGAAGCTTCAGGACTTCATACGAAATGAAATAAGTCAGTTATAAAAAGAAGAACACTATCTAATTCTACTTATATAAAATACCTAGAGTAGTAAGTAAAGTTCAGAGACAGAAAGCGGAATGGTGTTGCTAGAGCCTGTGGAGAAGGGGCATCAGAAGTTGTACTTTAATGGGTAGTTTCAGTTTTATAGGATGAAAAAGTTCAGAAGATTGGTAGTACAACTACAGGAATATACTTAAAAATACTCAGCTGTACACTTAAAATGGTTAACATGATAAACATTATATGTATTTTGCCACAAGTAAATTTGGGAGGGGGGGCTTCTACCTCCAAGCGACACCCCCAGCCCTTTGTTATTTAAAACAAGGTCTCACCAAATTGTTGAGGCTGACCTCAAACTTATGATCCCCCAGCTTCAGCTCTCCATTCTGTTCCATTGTGTGTTTGTGCCTCCTTGCACAAATATTAAGATGCTTAATTTCTGGTGAGCAGTAATAAGTCTTGATACCTGGAGCAGCAACTCCCCCTACTCTGCTTTTTAAGACTATATTGCTTCCTCTAGGACCTCCCAATACAAACTTTAGAGTCAGTTTGTCATAATTCCACTAAAGCATACATGGGCACACACACATGTGATACTGAATAAAACTGCATTAAATCCATCAGTTTAGAGAGAAGTAAAAAAAACTAAGACTTCATATCAATTAATGTGGTAATTCTGTCCATATATTTAAATCATTTCTAATTTCTCCTATTGAAGTTGGATAGGTTTCTACATAGAGGCCATGCTTTTCTTTCTTTCCTTTTTCTAAATAGTGTTGAGGACCAAAGCCAGGGTCTTGTGCATGCTAGGCAAGCACTCTACCAATGAGGGGTACTTCTCCAGCCCCCCACTTTTATTCAGTATCCTCTAAGACATTTGATTCTGAGTCTTTTAGTGTTGCTTTAAAAACATTCCTTATAAAATACTTCAAAGCCTATGTTCGCTAGTAGAGAAATGCAATTGATTTTTGAAGGCTGAGTTTTAATTCAGTAACTGTGGAAATTTCTTTTATTTCTAGTAATCTGTAAATCTGACATTTTATCTGTAAAATTATTTGAAACTTTTATGTATATAATCATGTCATGCATAATGGCAGTTTTATTTCTTCCCCAATTTCTTACTCATTTTACTTTGAGACTGGACAGAAATAGTTTTCAACAGGAGACGGACTAGTGACATAGCAGCATGTTGTTCTCATTCTCAGACTTGAAAGGACAGTGTGTGTGATGATGCTTGCTGGTGCAGTTTTATAACTACCTTTATCAGATTATGCAAGCTTTTTTCTGTTCCTAGTTTCCTAAGTGTTTCTGTCATGACTGGGTGGTATATTTTATCAATGCTTTTTTTATTATCTCTATGTTCTCCTTTATTATATTAATACAGAAAATTACATAGATTTAACTTAAACATTAAGCCTTCCTTACTTTCCTGGAATTAGCCCATCTTGGTTGTGATATATCATTTGATTGATTTTCTAATGTAAAACCAGCATTGTGTTCCTTTATATATATTGCTGGATTAAATTTACAAATGTTTTGTTGAATAATGTTTTATTTATATTCATTGGGGATATTATCTATAGTCTTCTCAGGACTGTACCTGGTTTAAGTATCAGGAAATTTTGGCCTCATAAAATAAGCTGTATGACATTTGTTTCTCTTATTTTCTGAGAAAACATATATATAGTATATTTCTAAGATATTTGGTTGAATTCAACCAATGTAGCCATCTGGACCACAGTTTTCTTTGTTTAGTTAATAATCTTTTTTACTTATGACTAATAAAAAATTAGGAGTGGGCAAACTAAATACTAAAAGAGAATACATGTATGTATACATACACACACATGTGCACACACCACACACAAATAATTTTTACACCCCAAGAGGACTCAAAAACTTGTCTGGCATGATGCCTATAATCTCAGTACTTAGGAGGCTGACACAGGAGGATTACAGGTTAGAGGACAGCCTCAGCAATGTAATGAGACTCTCAGCAACATAGCGAGACTGTTTCAAAATGAAAAAATAAAAATAGGGCTGGGGTATAGCTCAGAGGTAGAATGCCCCTGGGTAAAATCCATAGTACCACATAAACAGAACAATAACAAAAAAACATTATAAAATCTCAAGAGAGAACGAACATTTATACTGCCATGACTTCAGCTTTTATAAATTTTCAAACCCTCTCAGTAGCTACTGTTTATAACTAGAGCTAAAAGCAGTAAGCGATCATCAGGACTGTCTGTAAATAGACCAGGATCTCCCTGGCTCTATACTGAGTCAGCAGGATGCTGTAGATAGGCTTTCTGATTTGGCTGTGAGTTTGGAACAAAGTTCATTTCATGAAGATCCTAGTTTATCTCACTAACTTTCCACTTCTCATGCAATCAGAACAAGTATTACCTGACTCATAGGTGAGTTAGGAATACCACTTTGCGCTCCATAACCAACAAGAGAGCAGAGGTGGCCCAGGTGGGCTGAGAGTGGAGCTGTCACTGTGCAGTAGAGAAAACAAAGAAAGCAGAAATAAAGGCAGAGATGAAAACAGCGTGGTACATGAAAAAACTGAGGACACTAATTCACTCACAGCAAATTACTAAAGGCCATGGGATAAGACACCAACACAATACTTTTTATTTCCAATGAGGCTAAAGTAACTCATTTTAAACCCTGGTATATCTGATATAACACAGATGTAAAGAAAATTTTCATGGGGTACATTTAGTAAACCATAGAAAAGGTAGTCTTTATAACTTTGTATTAGTTGGGCAAATAGACCAACTTCTTAAATTTTCTTGTTTCTGACTTTATGGTATCACAACAATATTCTATCACCAACTACATTATGCAAACAACATAAAATTCTAGAACTAAGAGAAACAAAATAAAGCAGTCTGGTTGGAGGGAAATGATTTTTGTAATTAATTTTGTCAAATTAAAAAAAAAAAAAACATTTTTTCTCAGCACTGGGGAATTAACCCAAGAATGCTTTACCACTGGGCTGCATCCTTTTATTTTTTATTTTGAAACAAGGGCTCACTAAGTTTCCCAGGCTGGCATGGAACCTGCTACGATCCTCCTGTCCTGGTCTCCCAAGTACTGAGACTATAGGCAAGCACCACCACACTTAACCTTAATTCAGTTTTTAGAAGATGGCACATTTGAACTGTTCAATATTCTTTCAGCCTGTCATTTTATCTCCTAGAGACTTTATAAAAACCTGGAGAAAGCCGGGCGTGGTGATGCACACCTATCATCCCAATGCTTGAGAGGCTGAGACAAGAGAATTGTAGATTCAAGAGCATCTCAGCAACATAGCAAGACTCTCAGCAATGTAGTGAGAACCTGTTTCAAAACAGAAAAATAAAAATACTGGGGGTATAGCTCAGAGGTAGGCTGCCCCTAGGTTCAATCCCCAGTACTACACACACACAAAAGAATATGAAGAAAATAGGGGTTATACTGGGGATCCAGAAGAAAGTTAGAGTAGTACCATAGGTGAACTTCTTAGCTGCGGGTCAAATTGGGCACAAGGGAAGGAAATGACTTATGTGATTTTTTTTTCCCCCAAAGCATTTGACCTATATTTAAAAGTTCATTTCCAATCACTTTGACATCTGAATTGCTGACTTTTTTTTTTTTTTTTTTTTTTTTTTTTGGTACCCCAGAGACATTCTACCTCTGAGTTACAACTCCAGCCCTATTTTTTATTTTTAATTTGAAATGGCCTCACTAGGTTGAGGAGAATCTCATTACTTGCTGAGGTTATACTCAAACCTGTGATCTTCCTGTCTCAGCCTCTCTGGGATTACAAGTATGCCCAGCTTGGTTGAACTTTAAGGAAAAAAAAAAAAAAAAAACTCAGGTCAAAATAACTCTTTCCTAGTGAAATATTAGGGAGGAAGCAGATCTAACCAACCTCCTGTGGCATTGGTAATAAATTACATAACATCAATAATGCTCTGGACATCCCCCAGGGAGGTCAACTGACTTACCCAAGGTCATGGAAATCCAGAAAAACAAAGCAAGAGTTTCCTATATCTAACTAAGCATTTAGGCTTTCCTGAAGCAAGAAGAGCTTATACTCTGAAGCCTGGAAAACTAATGTTTTTTTTAAAAAAAATCCAAGCTGAATTTAACTTGGATCCTGGCTCGATTAAATATTTAACATACCTTCTAGCATTATACAACTGATTTTG
>PVLC010006279.1:0-35469 GCA_004027655.1 Graphiurus murinus | reverse complement strand
GGTCTCACTAAGTTACAGAGAGCCTCACTAGGTAGCTGAGGCTGGAACCGGAACCAGGATCCTCCAGTCTCAGCCTCCCAAGCATGTGCCACCATGCCTGGCTTATTTTTTATTCTTTAACAGGGTATTACTAAGTTATCATGTGCATCAAACCTGCCATCCTCCTGTCTCAGCCTCTCAAGTTCTGGGATTACAGGCGTGTGCCACTACATCTACATTGAAAAACATTTTTATAAAATGAGAAAGGCAGATCCTTGTGGCAATTCAAAGATAATTTTGGAGTCGAAAACAATTTGAAACCCCAGTTCCTACTCTTAATCTTGAACAAGTTAACAGGTCTCCCTGAACCTCAATTTTCCCTACATAAAGTAAGGATATTATAAATTTTGCACATCATGATGCCTCACTATAGAGTATGCATTCAACAAATAATACCAACCACAGTTATCAACAGTCCTCAGAATCATTTACTAATTTCATATTAGATAACACAGACATGAAGTCTGGGATTTTTCTATTATAATACTTGTAAAAAGAATGAAAATAAATCATACAGTAGAGCAGTACAGAGTCATAACAAAAGCTATTATTTCTCAGTGACTAATATTTCAAGGAAAGCATTAAACTGATACAACAATGACTAAGAAAGTGCCATTTTAATGAAGCCACACACCCCCTCAGATTCCTTACTTTGCACACCCACTTTAGTTCTTGGAAGGAAATTAATTGTGAGAAACTTCTTGATGCCAGATAACCTAGGAAATGCTGCAGTTGTTATTAACATTTCTATAGCTTCAGAAGGTAGTCATATAAAGAATCAGTTACTAAAACTGTAAAGGAACAATAATTTGTCGTATTAGTGAAAGCTGTTAGCTAGGCCTACTGTTTTATAAAACCAATAGTTAAATGGTTTTTGTCATACGAAAATGTTTTTCCTAACTTTCACTTTCTAGATTTCAACATACAATTAAGAGTAAATTAAAATTGAATAACTCTATGGTTCTGCCACTCTAAAGATCTCAAAAGTCCCTCAAGTAGCAAAGCAAATCCTTTTTGTTTCTAGATATTGTTTTCCTTCTTGTCGCTCCTATAGCAATTAATGACATCTATTATCTAATGTCTATCTCAGAGCCTCTGTGAGTCTACTAACCTGCCGATGCTGACATTCCATCTCCTCGGTCACGACACCTCACTTTGCCTTTTCTGGAGACAGGTGCTGACGGGCCTTTTCCACTCTGCATAAGACCTTCTCGTCACAAGAGGAAATTTTCTCTCCTATCATCCCAGGGCCAACCAGGGCCTTCAGCCTGCCTGCTTCAGCCTGATCTAATTCAGCTGTTAGAAGTATGTACAAATGAAATAAAAATGAAAATCCCTCCTAAGAAGCAAGTTTGCAGTTTCTCTCTCAGAGACTGAGACCTGCCATTACTGCCCCCTGCACCATAACTGAAGGCAGGTTGCTCCCTCAGCACCTCTCCCAAGTATTTCCTTTGGAATTGCAGTGGGAGCAACGTGAATGAATCAGAAAGAAACTCTCTGCAGACATTTTTATCTTCTGAGCAAGTAATCAATACATTTTAAGTATCCTAAAATAAACTTTTTGTAAGTTGAGAATGGTTTGGAATTTAAAAATCCAATTTTTGATCTACCTCAACATTTCCCTCTGCATGAGACTGTTATGTGTATAAAATCTCAAGTTTTAGCCACTATTTGTTGTTTTGTTGTTTCAGGGTTGTTGTATTTTGGTGGGGTTTTTTCTGGGGGGAGGGGGCTCTGGAGATTAAACTCAGAAGCATTCTACCTCCAAGCTACACTCCAGCCCTTTTTATTTTAATTTACTTTTTTGTAGTACTGGGGATTGAACTTAGAGACATTTTACATCTGAACTACTCACCCAGCCCTATTTTATTTCTTTAATTTTGAAACAAGCTCTCACTAAGTTTCTGAGGGCCTTCCCAAGTTGCTGACATCAAACCTGTGATCCTGTCTTAGCCTCGCAAGTACTGAGATTACTGGCTTCTGCATCATGCTGGGAACTTCTTTTTTATTTTGAAACAGTGTCTCATGAAGTTGCTGAGGCTGGCCTCAAACCTGTGATACTGTCTCCAACTTGCAAGTACTGAGATTACAGGTGTGCACCATCATGCCTGACTTAGACATTATTTTAAAATATTAAGGAATCAAATCAGGTTTGACGTGCCAGTGCCCAGATAGTAAGCTTTTGGTATGATGCATCTAAGGAGTTCTTTAATGGTCTAATAAATTGTGAACTTTTCATCAAAAATTTTGAGTGTGAATTATTAAAAATTCTTACTTCTCTGTGCTGGACATTAAGGGTTCAGAGGTGCATGAAGATACTCTGTCTCTATTATGGAGTAAAGAGTATGAACAAGCTGGACATGGTGGCACACACCTGTAATTCCAGTACTTAGAAGGCTGAGACAGAAGGATCACAGGTTCAAGGCCAGCCTCAGAAACTTAGCTAGACCCTGCTTCAGAATAAAAAAGGGGGTTGTAGCTCTGAGGTATAATGTCCCTGGGTCCGATCCCCAATACTCCTCCCCCCAAAAAAGAAAAGAAATGGCTTGTTATTATAAGTAATAAGAATAATGGATGAACTCAATTCATTTTCTATTTATTATGATCTCTATCATGTGAAAAAATATTTTGTATCTATGCAACTTAAAGAATAATAATATTTACCTTTTAGATCACTTAAGAAAAAGAAATTTTTAAAAATTCCTACTGGATAAAGTATTACCCACTTGATCTCCCAAACTGGAAGACTTAATCTTTGATAATTCTATACCTCCTAAATCCAGTAAGTCACCCAAATCAGCCTTTTCCATGTCAGATGTGGCTCACAAATTCACTTCTCATTCATCCCAAGCACTCTGAGATCTCAGACCTAGTTTAAGCTTTCAATGACCTCTCACGGGGTGCCCCATCTCTGGAGCTCACCTTCCACCATGCCAAATGTAATCTTCATCAAAGCAAAGGTGAGTGTATCCATTTCTTGCCACTGAGAGTATATCTGAGATCAGAAGGACCCTGAGGAAGAGCTGGGGCCACTGATGTGCTTGTGAAGACACTCTTCATGAAGGGCTCTCCCAGCCCTGTGTCTTCCTGTCTTTCAGAACCGCCTGTTCTTTCCCAAATGTGCCAGGATCTTTCAGAGCCCTGTGCCTCTGAGACAGAAATCAGTTCTTCCAAAAACAATTTGCCTTTTCCACCCTGAAAACTCCTACTTAACCTTCAAGTGTAGGCTCTGAGTGGGGGCCTCTTTCCACATTCCCAGGTACTACTAACTACTCCATCTCCCATGTCCCATAGCACTTTGTAGTACTTGTGCCAGCACTTCCTCAGACTTAACTGTGATTTCTCTTTCACACATTGTTTCCTCCCACCCCCACTACAATATATGGTCCCCTAAGACCTTCACTATATAGTATTCTTTTTTAAATTTTGTATTTATTTATCTGTCTTTTTATTTATTTATGGTACTCAGGATTGAACCTAGGGTCATTATGCCTCTAAGCTATACCCCAACTCTTTTTATCTTCTATTTTGAAACAGGGTCTTGCTAAATTGTTGAGGGCCTCATGAAATTACTGAGGCTGGCCTGGAAACTGCCATCCTCCTGTCTCAGCCTCCTAACTACTGGGAGTACATGCATATGCCACCATGCCCTGCTCATATTATCCTTAAATGGATGGGCCCTTTGGATATGCACATTTGTGGAGTCCCCACTTATACGTTAGCTTTATCATGATCCCTCAAAATGTACAGGAAATTCAAACCAGGCAATTGATGGGCTTAAATCATAGCTCCATCATAATCTTCTAGAAACTGAGCTGTGGAACCTTGATTTCCTTGCCTATAAAATAATAATGAGTACAAACAGCTTACGGCGTACACTTTAGAACTAATGGCATTAAATGAGATAATGTGTAAACTCTGCCTGCAAAAGTGCCGGCATGAATATGCCAATAAAAACAATGACTGTCATTAATGGGTGTATCAATTAGATAATAGGGACCAAATAGTGGTAGAAAAGCAGATGTAACTTCACCAGGAACTTTGCAAGAAGACAAAGTCCACAGAAGACGAAGTTGAGGAAACTCACATTAAACTGCAAAGGCCCCACTAACATTTGGGAAAGCATCCCAGCTCTGAAGGCATGGGCTAGAGGGTTGCTCAGGAAAAGACAGGAAGGAACTGGAAACAGGAAGGGCCCACAGCAGGCAGCAATGATGGGAATGAAAAGTCTCCACCGAGCAAGGAGTAAGCAGCCAGCTCAGACCTCTGCAAGCTGAGTGCCTTTCATAGCCTCTCTGCTGTGGTTTCCTCCAGGGATTGCTGAGTCCTGTTAAGAGAGCAGGAGGTGGGGAGAAGCAGAGGAGGTACTTCAGGTTCAGAGGGCTGAAAATGCCACAGGAGCAGTAGGCTTCTCTCAGCAAGGCCTGCTTCGTAGATCAGCAAGGGTTCCCAAAACAGAATTTTCTAAGTTGATATTTCTAGCAGGACATGAGTTCCTGGAGATGCTGTCTGTGAAAGCCTCCAGCTTGTACCAGAAGTGGACACAGGCATTAGGGTCACTGTGCTAAGCCCCTAGCAGCATGGGACAGGCCCAGGAAGAGGAGAGCCCGGCAGGAAGCAACTGCCAGAGCCAGCACCAGAACAAGCGTGGAAGCTGAAGTGAGGGCAAGTGTGAGAAACTGCCTCCTGGCACTATGGAAGAAGATCAAAAAAAGTCCTGCAGAGTCAGGCACTGAGGCAGATGCCTGTCATCCCAGCACCTGGGAGGCTAAGACAGGAGGAAGGCCAGCATGCAGTTGCTCTTTAAGAGTCCCTGTTTCAAACACAACAAATTTAAATAAGGCTGGGGCACAACTCAAAGGTAGAAGGCCCCTGTATTCAATCCCCAGTTCCAAAATAAAAAGTCTTAGGGGTGTAGCTCGGTTATAGGGTGTCCCTGGATTCAATCTTCAGTATTCTCCCACCCTTGCTCTCACACACACAGTCCTGTAGAGAATAGATTTCCTAAATACTCGGGAGGACAAGGCAAGAGGATTACAAGTTAGAAGCCAAACTGGGCAACCTAGCAAGACCCTGTCATTAAAAAGGGCTGGGGTCTCAGTTTGCTTCCGGAAGGGAAGGAAGGAGGGAGGGAGAGAGGGAGGGAGGAAGGAAAGAAGGGAGAAAGTCAGTCTTGAGTCAAGAGAAGCATATGTAAGGAAAAAATTATTGGCTGGTGAGGAGGGTAGACTTAGAGTCTTCAGAAATTCAGTCTAATAATTAGCAACAAGTCTCAGGCTGGGGGTGGGACACCTAATGCCTATAGTGACTATTTTCTTAAGCCAAAGGAAATGCTGTAAGACACTGCCCTTACAGTTTTTAAGACTCCCCTCCCCCAGAACCCAGATTTACAGACTGTTGATAACATTGCTGAAAGGTGTGAGCCAAAGCTGGTCTAACAACTTGCTCCAGGAAAATGCATACGAAGTGGAAGTAGCACATATATTAAAGCTGTCTGTTGCCTCTCTTTTCACAGAAAAAGAAGGTAAAATAAAACTGAACTTTAAAAATTGTCACCAACCACATACAGCACTGGAAGGAAGCTCAAGCTGAGATTAAGATATGAGATAAACTGGGAGAGAGAGTGCACGCCTGTAATCCCAGCACTTGGGAGGCTGAGATAGGAGGATCATGGGTTTGAGATCAGCAACTCAGTGATACTCTGTTTCAAAATAAAGAATAAAAAATAGGGCTGGGGGTATAGTTCAGAGGTAGAATGTCCATGGGTTCAATTGCTAGTATCACAATAAATAAATACATAAATAAATAAATGAATAAATAAAATAACAAAAGGTCTGGGGCTGTAGCTCAGAGGTAGAATGCTCCTAAGCTCAATCCCCAGGACCATACACACATGCACACACACACACACACACACACACACACACACACACCCCTATTTATAGATTAGAATATGACTCCAGAGTTGGTATATATTGCCATTATGACTACAATTTTTATCATAATTTAAAAACAAGGCCTGCCTTCACAAGCACTACTTTAAAATACAGAGCTCAAATAACATTAGATAAATGGGGAGAGAGAGAGACCAGTAGAATAGTGGAAAGGAATTGGGGTGGGGAGAGGAGCTGACAAAGGCGGCCTCAAGAAGGAAACAGCTCACATAATGCTGTGTCCACTTACAAAGGCATCCCCACCAAGCTCACTAACACATACGAAGAGGACGGAGGGGGAGCGGGTGGGATGCAGAGGGAAACACATCAAGTGCTGTGTGCGTGTGTGCTTGTACCGCTTTGAACTTCAATGTGATTTATCATTACAGTGCACCAATAAAAGTATAAAAATAAAATAAGGTTTTGTACATATATATATATGTAGCATATACATATAAATATATAATATATACATATATGAATATACATATATTTAAACAGAATATAATAAAAACTTTGAACAAGTGACTTAGGAACCTGAAAATTTATCCATGTTGAGCCCCATGGGGAAGACAGTTGATTAGCATAGTGTTATTTCTACCACATATTACATACTTTCTAAAGCAATTAGATAAAGGAAAGTCTCCCATTAGAAAGTGTCCCTATGCCTTTAAACATACTTGTGAAATGCTAACACATTTACATTCACAACTTGTAATGATTATTCTAAAACAGACTCAAAGGTTTTAATATAAGAGGCAGCACAGTGGTTCAGAGCTGGTATTTCAGGGATTAGCAGACCTAGACTTGAATCACTACTGTGGCTAGTCTCTCCAAAACGGACATTACAACCTCCTGGGGTATTGTAGAGATTAAATGGCATAGGTACAACTCCTAGCAATGTAAGAGCTGAAGAACTGTGACAATTGTTATTAAAAGGTCATTAGAGATGGTTTAGTTTGACTTTTAGCAGTGAAATTACATCATTAGTAACATGGTTTAGAAATAAAACTAGTTATCATCCAGCTCTACTCTTCGGATTTTAGTTTCAAATTTCTAAACGTCAGTGTGACCATAAGTCAGTCCTAGATCCAACAAGGTTGTGAGCAAGATACACCTTCCTTGTATGTATAACTTGTTTCTTCCCTGTAAAAATGTCTCTTATGCTTGCAGATGTAATTTCTTGTTAATAACTAAGAAGAACACAGGATGGGCTAATGTCATTTTACCTCTGGGTACAGAAGAGATCAACCAGTTTCTATTTGTTGCTATGTTTATGAATAGCTAATCTCAAATTTTAATTTGTAGTCCATATCTGTAAGCAGCCATGATCTGTACATCTTCGAGATGTGTATGTAATACTGGGGATTGAACCGGGGGGGGGGGGGGGGCGGGATTCTACCTCTGAGCCAAACCCCCGGCCCTTTTTATTTTCAATTTTGAAACTGGGTCTTGCTAAATTACTGCCTGCTAGCCTTGAACCTGTAATCTCAGTCTTCCTAGTACTGGGATTACAGGCATGTGCCACCACAGAGAGCTCATGATCATTCTATCTTTTATTTATTTATTTATTTATTTATTTATTATTTATTTATTTATTTATTTATTTATTTATTTATTTGGCACCACATATTGAACCCAGGGACATTCTACCTCTGAGCTATACCCCCAGCCCTTCTAATTTTTTACTTTGAAATGGTCTCGCTAAGTTGCTGAGAGTAGCCTCGAACCTGCAATCCTCCTGTGTTGGCCTCCCAAATACTGGTATTACAGGCATGCACTGCCACACTCAGCTATGATCTTTATAGCTTGATATAAGCTCCTACACAGTTTTGTGCATATTCTCAAAGGTGAAAAATATTTCAGTAAGAGTTAATCCTTTGGCAAATTCAACTTAATTAAAAATCTGTTTGGTCTAAAAAGGAAGGTGCATTATTTTAACTTATCAGGGGACTTTGAATGACATATGAGAAAAGGCAAAAAAAAATATCAGAATTAGTATTTATACACAAGATTATTTTCTCTAATGTAACTATAACTGTACATCTATATTTGTTTTTTTCTTTACTTAGGAAAAGAAAACCATACTTTTTGTTGTTATTGTTGAGCTTCCGTTTCTCTACAATTTTAAAAATTTACCTAAATGAATTTTTAATTTTAAAAATAAAAACTACTAGCCAGACATGATAGTTTGTACCTATAATCCAAGTACTTTGGAGATGAGACAGGAGAATTGTGGGTTCAAGGCCAGCCTCAGCAACTTAACAAGACCATTTCAAAATAAAAGACTAGGGATAGAACTCAGAGGTAGAATGTCTCTAGGTTTGATCCCCAATACTACAAAAAATAAAATAAAATAAATAATGACACGACTACTAATTTTTCAGTGAATATATTTTACAGTACATTTTTAAATGTCTTCTAAGAGTTGTAAATTAGAATGACTAGTATTGATAATTCCTCCTTGCAGAATTTGAAATGACCAGCAGAGGGCAGATCTAATGATTTGATACTTGAATCCTTGTGCGTGAACAAGTAACAAGAGACAAGCCAAAAAGAAATGTCAACCTAATATTATCCTTAGCACAAACTTGGGAAGTAAAATTTAACATTGTGATGAAATAATATGTAATAGAAATAGTACCAGGGATGCATGCCTGTAATACCAGTACTTGAGAGGCTGACACCAGAGGATAGCAAGTCTGAGACCAGCCTCTGCAACTTAGGAAGATCCTGTTTCAAAATGAAAAGGGCTGGGGATGTAGCTCAGAGATAAATAACCCTGGATTTAATCCCCAGTACCAAAAAGAGAAATGGCATAAAGTAACACTAATAGTTCTTTCTTGATTTATGCATACACATGAGGTACAATTAAGTAACTTACAAGTCAAATCAGAAACACTTGATATATGTGATTAGAGTTTTTAAAAACTACAAAATTAACCTATAACTTCATCTGTATCTATATATGCATTGCAAATTTATCTATAATATGTATCCCATAGATAAGATTATTACAATAGTATTTAAACATTTTCTAGCGTTGTTTGAAACTTTTTTTTTAGTAGTACTGGGGATTGAACCCAGAATCACAAATCAGTCTACACTCTACCACTGAGCTATATCACTCTTGGTTCAGTTTTTTGGGTTTTTTTGTTTTTGTTTTTTGTTTTTGTTTTTGTTTTTGTTTTGAGACAGGGTCTTGATAAGTTGCCCAGGCTGGCCTCCAACTTGCAATCCAATCTTTCTACCTCAGCCGCCCCAAGTCACTGGGATTTGTCTGAATCTTTGATAGACATATAAATAATTACCATTAACTTAATATCCCATAACTTCAATGTTTCATGACACTTTGTATTGTAAAAGTACATTTTCAAACGAATATACTGATAAATATATAAAGAAAAAAGGGAGAAAGGCCTAGGGTTCATGCCTATAGGCATAGTAAATACTGAATAAGATTAAGTTTGATATACTTTTGTAAAGATAGGGTTCTTATACAGTCATATTTCTATGATGGTTTGGATTTAGAATGTCTACCTAGCCCTCAAGGAAACACGGCAGCAACGTTGGAAGCAGGGCTTGGATGCTAAGAAGGGGTCAGGGATCCCTCAGAATGTGGCCTTGAGGATTATATAAGGTCCTTCCTTCCCCTGCTCTTTCTCATTTCTGGCCTCTGTGATATGAAAGCAGAGCCCTTGCTCCATCTTCTTCGTGCTTTCCACCACTGTGCCCTGAGATCTGCAGACCTGGCCTGACATGGACTAAACCTCTGAAATCTCCAAAAAGTGTGAGTGAATAAATATTCCTTCCTTTAAGAAGCTGGGCATGGCAGCACACCTATAATCCCAGTACTTGGGAGGCTGAAAGAGGAGGATCGCAGATTCAAGGCCAGGCTCAGCAATTTAGTGGGACCCTGTTTCAAAATAAAAAATAAAAGGGCTTGGGGTATAGCTCAGAGGTAGAATACCCCTTGGCTCAATCCCCAGTATTAAATAAATAAATAAATAAATAATAAATAAATAAATAAATAAATAAATAAATAAGGCAAGGGGAATAGCTTGGAGGCAGAATGTCCCTGGTTTAATCCTCAGTAACACACACACACACACACACACACACACACACACACAAGAAATGGCTCCCCCATTAAAATGTGGCTCTTTGCCACTTGTTCAAAGATTTTCTTCTCCAGTCATCTTCAGTATCTTCAATATTATCAAAATTCGAGCAATATTAATCAAAGCACAAGGCAGTTTATAGATTCAAAACAAAACTGGTCCATTACAGTCTCTAATCTCAGATATATTTTGGCTGTGCATTGGAGACTTTTTTTTTTCAATCAAAGATATCTTCTGTTCATGTTCCTGAATGGGTTAATAGAGACCTCAGTACACCCTAACTGGTACCTTGAAAAGCTCAACATCAGAAAACAGTGAGGACTAAGCCACTATACTTTACTTATAGGCTTAAATGAGGGCCATCTCCCAACTCACTGAAAGACATCAGGAAACTCATACACTTTCAGTCGGTACCCAAAGTCCACCCATTCAGCCTCTGACCAACATTGCCCTCTTAGGTAGCTGCTCCCATGTGAATCAGAGACACCAGAGTTTTCACACAAAGCACTATGGAACACAGAATCTGAATTACTTGAAATTGTTGCTCTGTCTGAGGTTTGGTTTTCAGTATCTGGTTTCCCAGGGCTGAAGCCTCTAATTCTACCCAATTTCTGAGGACTACTTCAGAAGCCATGTTTGGCACTCACCTCAGCATGCCATGTGACAGTCTCTCCTGACCTACAAGGAGATATTAAATGCAGGACTGAATTCAAGTCTTAGACACTATGCAGTCCTGATCTGGGGTGGTGAGCTGGGGAAAGGGCCAGGGCAAACAGCCCTCCCTGACTTCTAGTTCAAGACTTATCAGGGGTTCAAGGAAGGGAGTGAAAGACCAATCAGGGCCCAGATGCAAGGACCAATAAGGGCCTGAGTCTATGGACCAATCAGATGAGTTGCCAGAGTATGTAAGCTAGCCTCCTGAGCACAGGAAAAGAAAAACAATGTCAGTAAGGAGAGCAGCAACAGGATAGAGGCAGCAGCGATTCAGCAGTAGCAGCTGAGACCCAGCATGGGCATCTCAGTGTGGCAACCCTTTCTGAAGCCCCTCCCCTGTGCAGCACACATGCTGCCTTTCCCTGTCTCCTATTAAATGCTACACACCTACTCCGATGTCTCCTGAGCCAAATTCTTTCATTCATTGTTTAGACAAGAACTAATGTAAGTTACAGGTCCAAAACCAAGACCTCCTCATCCCAGCCCAAATCATGGTGGCTCCCACCTCAAGTGGTGTATGACTTGAATCTTGTTTCCTCCTTTCTCTATCCCTCTGTAGAAGTGATGTTAGAAATAAATTTCCATGGCATTGTAAGATAAGACACATGTTTGAAAGTGGCTTGGCAAGGCAATTTTACTTTTTGCAAATAGCGATCCTGCCACCAGGGAAGTCAGGTGTGCAAGTACACAATGGCAGAAACCTGCTGGGTCTTTTATTCCAAATGCCAAGCTCTTGCACTGTACTCCTATTGGTGGCAGCCTCACAATGACTGTGCCATTGGCTAGAGGGAATGCTGGGGGAGGGGTTGGCACTTGTAATTTCCAAGAAATGCTAATTTTACAAAAACTGTAGCCTTACAAAATGGAGTTTAAGTCAAGATATTCCTTTGATAGAAAAGATCTAATTATATTCTCACAGTGACTCATATGGATGTTGGAGGTGGCAGTGTGCCATTGCTAGAGCTAGGTCTGCACCAAAAGGCCCTGCTGGTCTTCTACATCTTCCACAGCCAGAGTGTTTTACTTCACTTTTACTCTCTACCCAGGAACTTCTGATCCCCCAAATATCAGGAACCAGCCCTCCAGTAAAAGCCATAAAGGCGGACACCAATCTCGAAGGCTGGCAACAGGTCAGGTGATGCTTTCCTCTGAGGGACTCTTCCCTCTCTTTTTGGGGTTGGGAATGTTGCCTCAAGGGGCTCACCTTCCTGGAGACCAGCAAACCCACTTGTGGTCCCCTCTGCCACTCACATGCTTTTCTCCTACTTCCAATTCTGACCTATACTCTCAACTGTCCTATCTAAGCTTTTCGATCCTGCCTCTCTTCCCCAATACAGTGTACATGTTACCCATGGTGGGGGCCACGGGGCCACCATTGGCTCCACTTCACTCCCCGCATTTCCCCTGCGGAGTGGCAGCTATGGTACATGCACGGAAGGGGTGCTGGGGAGCTCACCCTGCAGAGTTGTCTGTGCCCTCAGTGAGGGTGAGGGTGTCAACCAAGCCACACTGGAGCTACTGTGGGGTAGGGTGTCAAGTGTGGTGGGTTTCTGGGCCCTGACACCACCACTACCGCCCTGGAGGGAGAGGACTGGAGGGAGGAGAGGATGGTGGAGCTAGGGGGCTCTCTCTGGAGCTTTCCATGTATCCCCAGAGTGGAACAGAGGGCTGGGCATGGTTTGTAAACCATCCCAGTTTCCATGGTACCATGTGCCCAACAGGCAGCAAGTTCACAGCCGAGAACATCACTGATGTGGTGGGGGTGACTTCCACTTTGTGGATGCTCCCACACGGGTGCCATCTTAATGAAAGAATTGTCCCCTCCCCACACCACACCCTACCCCATACACCATGTCCAAATGCTTGGACACAGCATGGTGCTTGGACATAGGCATGCCCAGTCACTCAGTGCCATCTAGAGGCCATGGGCGACAGCCACTGCTACCTCCATATTTAACTGGCCAGCCAATCAGGATTGTGCTTGTGTTTGTAAGAATAAGGTTCTTTGCTTTTAGGGTTTCTTTTGCAAAAAGTGTCTTCAGATGTTAATGGTGCCAGCCTGGTATTTCAGTTTCTAGAGGTAATCTATAAACAGACTAAGAAATAAAAAGTGGGTAAATGGAAATAAAGGCTTTAAAATATTTTACTCTTGGCTTCTTAAGGTCTACAATAACTTATTTGGGTCTATTAAAAGCACTTGTGGTTTGTTGGCAAACAATGTGGAACTTTCTTTCTCTTTGGGTGCAGGTTGCTGGAAATTCAGGTTCTAGACACTGTATAATTTTATTCATGCAATGCTTTGATGAGGTAGCAATGAGAACTTAGATGTTTTTACTGTACCAAGAAGTAATTTGGTCTAAATTCAGATACTTTATAGGATTGTTTCAAACATAAATTCAAGGGATTAAGAGAAAGAAATTAGTGCATAGGAATGAAAGGGAGATATGAAGAAAGTGCATGAGTATGAGGATGTTTTGATAAGGAAGATAAAAAAATGAATATTTTGAGAATAAGAAAGAATCTGGTATGGTAAAGTTTTGTGCTAAAGATTACCTGTAATGGGAAAGGGAAGATTAGGACAAAACCAAAAGGTTAAAGAAAGTTGCAGAGGGTTTGAGGAAGTTGCAAAAGGTTTGTGGAAGATGAAGTTTATGAAAGGAATTTTGTATGAGGGACAAAATTGGTTGTAGTTCAGATGAATGAATTACTCGGGTGAGGGATTTAATCTCCAGGTCTCTTCAATAAACAGAAATTCCTGGATGGTCTGATCATATTATCCTCTGAGAGCACATGAAACCTCCTTTCTTCCCAATTTATGGACCAGGTTTTTTGTCCAGGTCCTCCTCCATCTTTGGATGTGTTATGCACACCCTCAGAGGGCCACCTTCCTCTGTAAATGTGCTAGGGCCAATTAGTATGGAGGTGCATCTCTCACATTAAGATTTCCACCAGAGCCTCCTCCACCCTGTCAGATACATAAGCAGTTTGAAGCAGGCTTATTTTTTTGACAAATAGCAGATTAAAATTACCACTGGCACATTGATATCAGATCTCTCCCACCCTTTTTTTGCTTCCTTTGCCAAACCAATAGATTCCAGAGTTTACTGCAAGGGTTCACACTCAAAACATAGCTAAAGATGCCAGCTATTCCTACTATGTTAAGGTCCAAAGGGACACCTATGTGAAAGGGTGTTGCTTGGCTTGGGATGCTAATCCAGGGCAGGAACACCTCACTTGCTTTCCTTGTAGATGGGACACTCCACTTCCAGGGCCCATAGACCCCTGGAGTGCATCCTCCACAATGGGAAAGCATTCAACCCTCAGACCCTAAAAAAGAAATGCTTCATCTTCTTCTACATAGTAGTCTAGCCTGCACCCATTAGAGGATGGCTAAACCCTGCCCATGGAGGGAAATGTAAACCCTAGTACCCGTTGACAGCTAGATCTGTTTTGTAATTGTTTGGGGAAGTAATCTGAGGTGCAGGTGCCTTATATGCAAGCATTTCTGCTCTCTCTGAGAATTCCAACCTCTGGAAGAACATCGAGGCAGATCCCACACTTCCTCAGACAGTTAGACCCACCTGAACCAGGACCCTAGTTCATCGCATTCAGGTCTTCCTCCTCTTTACCCTGACCTGTTTTCTATCCCCCTTGCACTATAAGCATTGACATACTCTGCCCCTGTTAAGACCTCATCACCCCCAAGGCCTCTTCTCCCTCCACCTTATTGCCTCAACAGGAATCTGCTTCAGAGTTTGGTCCCCAAAAAGTACACATACCCTTTTCCCTCAAGTGCATTAGAGAGATAAAAGTGAACTTGGGGAAGTTCTCAGATGACCCTGATAAATACAAAGACAGATTCTTAAAATTAGGCCAAATGTTTGACTGAACTAAAGGGATATCATGGTAATCTTAGGGCAGACCTGGTCTCCTACAGAAGAATAGGCTGTCCTAAACAATGTCACCACTTCTGAAGATATTCATGCAACTGATTTCTCTAGATATCCCACAGGCGATCAGGCTGTGATACTTCAGGACTCTAAGTGGGAGTATAATTCGAAGGATGGTAAAAATCAACAGGCAGACTTCAACACCAGCAATAGAGAGCAGTAACAGCAGCAAGTGCAGCAGCAATAGTGACACAGCGGCGGCTCCTTGGCAGAGGCAGCAGCCAAGCCCAGCATGAGCATCTCAGTGTGGCAACCCTTTCTGGGACCCATCCTCTGCGTAGGAACCTTCTGCCTTTCCCTGTCGCTTTCTCTTAAAGGCTGTACACTGATTCCCATGTCTCCCAAGCTGAACTCTTTCACTCTTGAGGACAAGTGCTGAAGTAAGTATGGGTCCATAGGATACCTATTTCAGTCCCCTCATGTCATCTTACAAAAATTTTATAAAAAGACTTTTTAAGTTATTTTCAATGAGGCCCTCCACAACTTAGTGACACCCTGTTTCAAAATAAAGAATTAAAAAATAGGGCTGGGGTGTAGTTCGGAGGTAGAATGCCCCTGGGTTCAATCCCCAGTACCAAAAAAAAATTATTTTCATAGTTCTCATTTCACATACTTAACATATAGTCACTCACTCTTGTTTTTCCTGTACATTTTTAGACTGCTAATATAATACTAATCTCTTAGGTTGTCTTCCATCTTTAAATCCCTAGTAACTTCCCAGAATAACAAGTAACACATTCCATAACATATTCACATGAGTCAGAAGTCACACAATTAGTTTGTGAAAAAAATATTCATTGCTCAACCACATTTAATAAATACAGGAACTATAAGCCAACAATAACATGAGGAGAGTTAAAATCTGTTTTAAGTGGAAAAAAACTGGATATGGTGGTGCCCACTTTTAATCCTAGTACTTGGGAGGCTGAGGCAGGAGGAACACAAGTTGGAGGCCAGCCTCATCAACTTAGAGAAACCCTACTTCAAAATAAAAAGATAAAAATGGCTGTGGGTGTAGTTTGGAGGTAGAAGGCCCCTGGGTTCAACCCCCATAAACAAATAAATAAATTAATTAATTAAATACAATAAATAAATAAACAAACAAACAAGAGAAAACGTCCTTCTCTAATGGGAGATAGTGTGGCAAGGGAACAAGTGCATTGACCTGAGTCCAGGAGACCAAGGTTCTGGCCCTGTGAAAGCTATTTCAGCCACAGTTAAGTCATGTCATCTTTCTGAAAGTGAGTGTCCTCACTTGTCAATTTAAGAAAATTTTCCAATTTGAACTTTTAATACTCTATCTCAAATTAGAGATGTACTCACATGTGTACACTGTTCAGACACATGGCTTGAAATAATTAAAACAGGAAAATGCTTCCCATAGACTGTCAGTGTGTGGTTTGGGGCTTGCTTTTGTTTGTTTGGGTTTGTTTGTTTTTGTAGTACTGGGGATTCAACCTAGGGGCATTCTACCTCTGAGCTACATCTCCAGCCCTTTTTTATTTTTATTTTTTAGAAACAGGGTCTTAAAAAATAAAAGAGAGTCTCGCTAAGTTACTGATGTTGACCTTAAATCTGTGATCCTTTTACTAGAGGGGTGTACCACCACACCAAGCTCTCCCAGTGCAAGTCAGGGAATGTCACAAATCCATACCTCTGCTAAATAGGGAGGCTATTTTGCAAAGCATTTAGCTAGGAAGTTGTGCCTTAACTGTTTTACATGTAAAATCCTACAAATATTATAAAGTAAAAGTACATAGGACTGGGGGTGAGGTTCAGAGGTAGAATGTATAAGCAAGACATCAGGGTAGCAGAAAAAGTACAATGCAAATAATAATAATAATAATAATAATAATAATAATAATAATAATAATAATACACACTACCAGGAAAACACCAGGCCCCAGCAATTACTTTGCTGAATATGCACCCAAAAGAGGAACAGCTGCATTTTAACACTTTTTAGCACTGCAAGGATCTGTGCAGTGATGTGTTAGGGTAGGAGACAGACAGGAGTTAAAAAAGACAATCCAAGGTCTTGTGGTGCTGGTAACGGAACTTCAAGAAAGAAAGAACATAATTTTCCTCTGCTTCAGTTTCTTCTGTGAAGGAGATAAAATCTATCTATTCAGAATGCCCCTGGGTTCAATCCCCACTACCGCAGAAAAAAAAAAAGACTTGCTATGAAGAGTTAATGAGTTGGTATGTATAAAGTGCTTAGAACAGAACCTGTGTTCTTATATATTGAAGATAGCTTTCTCCATAAACCACCAGGAGCAGGAGGTGTAACTCAATGGTAGAATATGTGCTCAGCATGCATGAGGCCCTGGGTTCAATCCCCAGAGCCAACAAAGAAACAACAACAAGGAGAACAAAAGCACCAAGAGAAGGTGCCGATGATGACCTGCCCTCTGGTCAGACTAGAATGGAGCCAGGATTCGTGAATAAGGAAAGAAACAGTGAGGGTATGTGTATGCACACATAATCAGAACTGGACTGCGCCTCCCAGCCATGCTTGCCCCACCCAACTCCCTGCTAAGGAAGAACTAAGATTAAAACAGAAACTCCCATATCTACCTATTTACTTATTTGATACTAGAGATTGAGCCCAGGAGCCTTTACCACTGAGCTATACCCCAGCCATTTTTATTTTTTAAATTTTGAGACAGGGTCTTGCTAGGTTACTGTGCACTGGCCTCCAATCTGCGATCCTCCTGTCTCAGCCTCCTGAGTCACTGGGATTACAGGCATGAGCCACTGCATCTGGCTCAGACCCACCTGTATTCTATCTGTACGTACCACAAATGTAAGTTACTCTTTTTCTTTGTAAATACATGAAGTATTTTATTCTGTAATTATTTTTCTTCATAAATACATGAAGTTCATTCGAGTATGAATTATCATTCTAAATCAGTCCATTTGTCCCTTTTAAAACTGATTCTGAAATAAGGTCTACTTTTCACTACAGTGTCAGGTGACACCGCTGGCATGTGAAGAGACCAGCCTACACTTGGATCTTACCTTAACCCTCCTCAGGCAGTGGTCCTACTCACCTGGCCACAGCCTCAACCACTTCACCAATGAAACCACTTTATCTGTCAAAACCTGTAGACCTCCTATCAGTATCTCACCATCCTCTATACCTTGAGACTCTTGGACCCCATTTTTTGCCATTCACTCCTTCTGGCCTTCTAACTCAGGAGTCTACTTCTCTACCACTCCCACGCCAATATTCTCAACCCCCACCTTCACTAACCTTCAGACACATCTTCCTGGGCAAAGAGACAACCTGAGGCCAGTCAAATGTTTGGTGCTCACCATCCCCATCTGAGGCCAAGCCAATATCTATCCATTATCTGCCACCCAGATGGTTCTTCACTAGCATCCCTCATTATTCTACTCAGCACTCATTCCAGTATTTCCAGTTTTTGTGGTGTGCAAATGAAACATCTTCCACACACCTTGTAAGCATGTGCCCCATTCCCATACCTCCTGTGCAGGTGTCAGGTATCGAACTGGTAGAGATGACCCAAGACAGGCAGCACTCCCTCCACTTCCATCCTCTGAAGACCAGGTGCACTGCGCCCTTCCTTTTCCCTGCCTCTATTCCCACATACAGGTATTCTCACCTGCCCCGGCTCAATCTACCATCTGGGCCTCACACCCCACCCCTTTGTTTCTCTGGCCCGAGTGCTACCAGTTACCCTTCCTCTCCTCAACCTTCAGCATACCCTTCCCTACTGCATCCCTCCCTTCAACATCTACACTTGCTAGAAACACTCATGTGCTTCTATAGAAATCGGTGCATTACAATTACATATGATAGTGGGATTCATTGTTTTGCATTTGTAAATAAAGATTTTATTAGGAAATAGGCATGGTTATTCATTGTGTATTATTAACTATGGTTGATTTCATCCTTCAACAGCAGGGTTAAGTAGTCTGAAAGTCTGAAAAATAGCTACTAAAACCTAAAAATATTTTCTACCCCGCTCCTCAAAGAAAAACTACAACCCCTCATCTAAAGGTAAAAAAGCAAAACTTCTTTCAGGTTTCCAGCGTCCAGCAAGACTGAGGAAGAAGCTGTTAGCTCCTGGTGGGGTGGTGTACTTTCAGTACAAGGGAGCTTCACTTTGTCATAGCTTCCCAATTTGCTTCTCCTGGCTCTTGAGGTCCAAAAAGGAAGGCCACAAGAATTACAAGCAGAACTAATTAATAGTCAGTGCATATCCAGCAAAAGGATATGAAAAGAAAATCATGAAAGTTGGGCTGAATTACCCATTTTAATAAAAGTCCATCATACAAATTGAAAATGAATTCTGAGTCATCCAACAATATTTGCCAAATGGGTGATAAAAAAAAGTACCAGTTCTGAAGGCCAAAATAGATATCTGAAACAGCATAATCCTCTCAAATGAGCAAATAGAAAAAAGTATGTTCTCCTTAAAAATTGTGACTGCTACAGATGTGTTCTTTAAAACCCATTTTTCTAAACTTCAATGAACTTTATGGTTGGAGAACATTTTAAAATCCATATTAGTACTGAGGGGCAGCATTTCCTTTGAGCTCAGTAGACTTTGTGGTGAGTGGAATATCAATAATTACCATTACTATTACTTTATTTTTTTTGGTTCTGGGATTGAATCCAGGGCCTAGTGCATTCTAAGCACATGCTCTACTACTGGACTACACCCAGGCCCTGCAGTCATACTCCTGAACTGAACATAATGAGGATGGAGGTAAGGACACCTACTTTCCAGTTTGAAATAAAATATACAAAAAAAGAGGCACATTTATGGGTGTGGTAGTGCACACATGGCAGGCTGAAAGAGGAGGATCACATGTTCCAGACAAGCATGTAGTAACTTAGTGAAACCCTGTTTCAAAATTAAAAAAAAAAAAAAAAGCTCAGAGGTAGAATGCTCCTGGATCCAATCCCTACTAACACACACACACACACACACACACACACACACACACACACACACACACACACACACTTCAAAATATGCTTTAAATATAATAATCTCAAAATATGTTAAATATATATATGCTTTAGACACACATATAAAAATTCTAGGGAGCCAGTGGCACATGCCTGTAATCCCAGAACTTGGGAGACTGAGGCATGAGGATTGCAGGTCCAAGACCAGCCTCAACAACTCAACAAGAGATAGAATGTGGTATATTTTGGAGGTAGAATGCCCCTGAGTTCAGTCCCCAGTGCTGAAAATAAACATTTTTTTTAACTCTAGGGATAAAAACAAAATGAGTTCTTTTCAAAACCATAGAATCCAGAAGAATAACAACTATTAAAATATACACTGAAAGCTTTATTTCACACTGATCTAACTACAAAAATGGGAGATATTATTTGATATCATACAATAAATTCTGTGTCTAAAATATTACTAATACAGGACAAATTTTCCAAAACCATACAATAAATGTACAGCCCTCAAAAAACAAAATCAAGTTGAGACATCTTATATATCCACTAATACTACTTTTAAAATAAATCCATTTTATAACTAAAACATAAAACTTAATTAAAAATGGCTGTTAGAGAAAACTAAACTAAAAATAAAGTAAACTAAGAATAGTAAGCAAATTTCTTCCTGACTACCTGGCTAATGGGATAGATGTAATACATGGCTATAAAACGAATTCTAATAAGTAAAACCTCACATGTAAATAGTGATTTATATGCTGAAATAACATGCCTGCAAAGAAAAGAAATGTCAGCTAAATTTTTTAAGCTGTTCATAAAATTAAGTAATCATTTAAATACCACATTTAAAATAAAAACAACTTTCTGAGAATTACTACTGCACAGTGTTTCAAAACTAAATATACAAGCTAGATATGGTGACACACGTCTATAATCTTAGTACTTGGAGGCTGAAAGAGGAGGATCACAGGTTTGAGGCCAGCCTCAGCAACTTAGCAAGACCATCAGTAACGAGGTGAGACTATTTAAAAAAAAAAAAAATAGAACTAGGTGGTCTAGCTAAGAGGTAAAACATCCCTGGGTTCAATCCCCAGTACCACCAAAAATAAAATAAAGTAAATAAATATGCAGCCAAAGAAACACACCCACACCCCCACACACACACCCTTCTATATGTTTCTATATCTGTGGATTCTGCATCTACAGATTCAACAAAGCTTAGATGAAAAATGTTGACCAAAAACAAAACTGTATCTCTACTGAACATGTACAGGCTTTTTTTTTTTTTTTTTTTTTTGGTACCTGGGATTGAACCCAGGGGGCATTCTACTTCCAAGCTATAACCTCAGCCCTATTTTTTATTTTTAATTTGAAACAGGGCCTCACTAGGTTGATAAGAGTTTCGCTATTTGCTGAGGCTGTCCTCAAACCTGTGATCTTCCTGTCTCATCCTCCCAAGTACTGGGACTATAGGCATGCACCACCATGCCCAGCTATGTAGAGGCTTTTTTGCTTTTTTGTCATTATTCCCTAAACAATACAGTATAATAATTATCTACATTTATATTAGATTAGGTATTGTAAGTAATCTAGAGATGATTTTAAAAACACAGGAAGATATGCACAGGTCAGATACAAATACTATGCCATTTTATGTAAGAGGCTTGAGCATTTGCAGATTTTGTTATCTCTCGGGGGTCCTGGAACCAATCCTCTGTGTTTATTAAGGAAAAATTGTACGTACGTATGCATGCATGTAAATTCTCTCAGAGCTGAAAGATATGTCATAAGCTTTTATTGTGTCTTTGGAAAGATTTTTTTGCCTAGTCTTGAATAAATTAGCTTCCAGGTATTCCTCCTGTTCTGAAAAAAAAAAATGAATTTGAACATAGTTAGTTGTGTTTGTCCTCCTACACTTTATATCTCATTAGTTTTCTACTGGTTTTGAGTAATGACATCTTTCAGAAAGTTCAAAGTCTTATTTCTTTTATTCCTTTATGGCTTGGACCTGTGCAAATGTCAAGAAAAGCTGAATCTCAAGAAGAATCCCAAGTGGGTAACTGGGCTTAAATTTTGCAATGGACCTGACAGCCATTTTCTGGCTGTGGGATGCCATGGGCACTGTTCCTGGAGGAACCACACCCTAAGCTTTGCAGCCTTTGCCAGGATGTGTCCTGGCTTGTATGTCTCCTCTCCCCTGGAAAGGACCTGACCAATGAAAGATGACCCACAGGCATATGTAAATATCAGCCAACCAGGAATGAGCATAGTTGAATTCCCTCATTTACATAAAACTGACCAATAGGAATTAAGCATGCAGGCATTCCTCATTTAAATAAGCAGATTAGAATAGGAATCTGGGTGGAAACTTTCTCTAATATGCCACCCCTACCCTGTTCCTTTTGGCTGTATTTTCTTTTTTTCTTTGTACCAATGGAACCCAGGCCCAGACACATGCTAAGCCAGTGCTGGGATTACAGGCATGCACCAGCACGTCCCCCTTCTTTTCTATTTTTCTTTAAATAAAGCCTCCCAGATAGGAGTGGTGGTACTTGCCTATCATCCCAATATTAGGGAGGCTGAGGCAGGAGGATTACAAGTTAGAAGCCAGCCTCAGCAACTTAGCAAGACCATATTTCAAAATAAAAGATAAAAAGGGCTGGGGGTATAGGTTAATGATAGAACAGCCCTGGGTTCAACCTCCAGTACTACACACAAAAAAATGAATAAATAAATAGAGCCTCCCTTTTTCATTGAATTGTTTAATAGTAAATTTTGTTGACACCTGGAATGTAAAATGTATTTGGTAAACACTTGTAAGTGAAATAACATGATCACTCAACTGTATCTGTGTCTTTAAGTTCTTAAAGCCAGGCATGGTGGCACACGCTTGTAATCTCAGTACTTGGGAGACTGAGACAGGAGGATCGCAGGCTCATGGACAGTCTCAGCTACTTAGTGAGGCCCTGTTTCAAAATAAAGAATTAAAAATAGAGCTGGGAATATAGCTCAGAGGTAGAATCCCCTGGGTTCAATCCCCAGTACCACAAAATAAATAAATAAACAAACAAACAAACCTTGATCAGACTAAAATGTGAGAGACCATGTAAAGTCCATTCATATTTTCGCACTCTATAACCCAAAATGTTAGGCCCTAAAAATATATAACAGGGCACTAAAATCAGGTTTAACTGTGGTAGGCCAATTCATAAATTTCCTCAGTAATATCCCCATTATCAAACTTTTTTTTTTTTTTTTGCTTTAATTCAAATGGAGAGGGGAGAGGGACAGGGTGCTGGCAGAGAAGGGAACAAAGCTATAAAGATGGGGTGGCAGAGTGTCAATTGTGAGCTTATATCTGCAGGGTCTTCTGTCTTGAAGGGTAACTGACCTCAAGAGAACTGTTGGTCAGAAATGTCCCAACAACTCTTTTCTGGAAATCAGCAGAGAGACTAATTATCAGAAACTCCTCTCCCCAGAGATAAGCACCTCCTTTCCCATCCTCCATCTGTAGGAAGCCTGCACAGCTCCCTGTATTGTTACTCTCTCTGGATTTTGAAGAAAATCCTTGACTATGTATCAGTAAGTACATGCTATGTAAGTGTTTCAAACAAGGCTTCTTCCTGAGAGCAGCTTTAATATCTTCACTTGTATGTACAGTTTAGTGGAAGGAGTAGAGAGATGTTAGAGAGCAAAGGAAGACAGTAAGGAAAAAATGCAATTCCTTCAAGTTGGGGGGAAGAAATGCTCCATAAAGAGGAAATTACTGTATGTATACATACACACACATACTGGGAGTTGAACTCAGGGGCATTCTACCACTGAGCTACACCCCAGCCCTTTTTATTTTTTTATTTTGAAACAGGGTCTTGCTAAATTGTTGAGGGCCTCACTAAATTGCCCAGGCTGGCCTCAAACCTGCAATCTTCCTTTCTCAGCCTCCCAAATACTGGGATTAGAGGTGTGTGACACCATGCCCAGCTCTGTATATAATGTTAAAGGCCTGCACGGTGTCTGCTTGTTTTTCACTCCTCATGCCACACCGCGCTGCCCTCCTTAATAGCCTGGGTAAGAACAATTACTCATCTTTACCAGGATGCTGCAGCAAGGTGAGGTATTAGAAGTAAACAGGTTGGGTTGGCTGACTTAAAAAGGAAAGAGAAAGGCTGGGGGCGTCACTCAGGTACAGTGCTTCCCAGCATGCAGAAGGCCCCGAGTTCATCCTTAGCACCATAATGATAAATAATAATTTTTTTTTTTTTTTTTTTTTTTTTGTGGTACTGGGGATTGAACTCAGGGGCGCTCTACCTCCAAGCTACACCCCCAGCTCTATTTTTTATTCTTTATTTTGAAACCGGGTCTCGCTAAGTTGCGGAGTGCCTCACTAGGTACCTGAGGCTGGCCGCGAACCCAGATCCTCCAGTCTCAGCCTCCCGAATGCTGGGATTACAAGCGTGCGCCACCACGCCCGGCATAAAATATTTTTAAAAGAGAAATAAACTGGGCGTGGAGGCACATGCTTGTAATCCCAGTACATGGGAGGCTGAGACAGGAGGATCACAGGTTCTCAACCAACTTCAGCTACTTAATGAGGCCCTCTGCAACTAAGTGAGACCTTGTTTTAAAATAAAAAATTAAATTCTACACACAGAGGTAGAATGTCCCTGGGTTCAGTTCCCAGTACCACAAAATAAAAAATAAATAATAAATGAGAGAAATAAGGTTATCCTACTTCTTCTAATACCACACATATTGCTTGATAAGACTCTTTACTTCTGAAGCTTAATAGAAGAAAATGAAGTTAGTTTGAGAATAGTTTTAATCCAAAAGAAAGTGCTAGACATTGCTAGAATTTGCCTTTCTCTGTACTATATTTATCATAATGCCAACTTGCCAAATTGATACATCTTCTAGAACAGAGTTCTATAACTTACCACAGTTCTCAGGTTCTGTCTCTACAGTAGCATCAATTTCTCATAGAGGAGGAAAAAAAAGAAAAATTGTCCAATCCTTTCCAGAAGAGAAAAAGATCTACCTAACAGTGACTAGCCACCGTGTCATTAAAATAAAATCACAGCAGAAAAAAATAAAGAAATCCTAACATGGAAGCTACACAAGTCACATCATAACCTGGAGAATTTTCTTTCAGTTGAGAAGAATCAAGAAGCCCTGTGTTATGCTATTGATGTGATTGATACTGAAGGGAGATGGACGAAGACCACAGGGTGTCATGCGTAAAGAAGAGGAGGAAGAACAGGCAAACGCAGATACTTTATTATTAAATATTACATTTCACCTCTGCCTCTGCTCATTTTCATTGTCCTTTAAAACTGCATCACTGCATTCCCTGAACCACAGCATATATGCTGAACCAGGCTGGTTAGAGAGAAGCCCTTAGCACCAAGGGAATAAATACAATTATCCCACAGGAGTGAAGACCCACTCCTCTCCCACCCACAAACTCTGGATTCTGCACAAGGCAACCAATCACACCCTCAGCTTTCTTGTGAGAAACTCATACAGTATTCTTAAGTATCTGATTTTTTGTTTCTGCTTTTGTTTTGTTTTGCTTGTGGTTCTGGGGATGGAACCCAGGGCCTCATGCATTCTAGGCAAGTGCTCCACCGCTGAAGTACATCCCCAGTCCCATAGCTGGGTTTTACATGCGTACTGTTCAGAACCCACGTCACACATGCACCACATACCTGAGAAAGATTAGCAATACTCTGGCTTGAAAATGGTAACCCAGCTGTGCTGATGTTTGCTATGAATTACGAATATTCTTTTGGTATTGCTGTTCTGCAGTATTAATTCTTGGTGAATGGCAGGAAGGGGATCAAGCAGACAGTGCTGCTTTGTGTCAATACTTAGTACACAAATGAGTTAGGAATGCACTGAAATGGCACTCTAGGGCCCATGGAAACCAGGAGCCCACTGGGAGCCATCCTGTGCCCTGTGGAGCTGCTCTGGAGGAATGCCCATGACAAGCAACACCAGAATCTCCAACCCAGAACCACTTCAAAACTACTACTCAGTGGCAGAGCACTTGCCTAGTGCCTGGGTTCCACCCCCAGCACCACAAACATTTTAAAAATGTAATCGTAAAATCATTGCTGATTAGAGTAAGCTAGGAAACTGTGGCCATCTGTTAAGAGAAGGAGTTTTGGTAAATATACTTGATATCCTAGTCAAATCAAAAAGCACAGAAAGGGGCGTGTTGATCTGCTGTGTGGACAGGGGCTGGCCGGAGGCTTGTGTCGCATGTTGTTCACAATTACAGGGTGACCGGCAGACACACATCACAGTTGCTATTTTAACCACAGTCGACCTCAGGAACAGAAGTGAATTCTACTTACATCAAATGGAGCAGAACTTGACTGGGCATTCTGATGACACGGTTCCCTGAAGCAGTCACTAAAAGGAAGTAGAAGGCCCATGGCAATGATCCGTGAGCAAAATTTCTCTGCTTCTTCTGGAGGCCCGTTCTCCTGCTGGCTGAACAGCTTCTCCAGCAGCGTTCGCCCTGCGGATGAAACAGGGTCATTAGGAGGCAGCGCTGGCAGATCACCAGGCAAGGAGCCCCAGAGGAGCTGCGAGGTAAACAGCCAGGCGGCAGCACCGTTTCCAAGGCTACTGACAAGTGCAGAGGAGCCTCTCAAACAGAAACTGCAGTCTGAAGCCAGAGGCACTACAGAGGGGGAGGCAGGAGGTTGCTGTCCCATCCCCACAAAGACCCTGCCTCAAGGGAGCATGGCCCAGGTGACCAGCTGGCCAGCTCCAGCTAAATGAAGAAGCCCCCACCTGTTTGGACTCCATCACACTCCTCCTGTGTGTTTACCCTGCAGAAGGCTCTCTAAGGAAGCAATTAGTAACCCAAGGAGCTACCATTTGGATCTACAAATAGCAGGGACCAAGTTCACAGTGCTAGACAAGAATGCAAACCAGGAAACAGACAGACCGGCAAAGACACCAAACCCTGGGACAGGGGAGAGGGTTGGCCAGCAGGAAGTCACCCTGAAGAGGAAAGACACACTCAGAATGTTTTCCAGTGGTCCTCATGGGATGGGTCTGAATTTAAGGGTTGTTATTTTTATTAGTAGTATTATTTCTCTAGAAGAAAGGCACAAAAAGAAGACACTGGCTAAAGACCCTAGAAGACCTGGGTCCTTGACTGACTCCAAGGTTCTCAGTCCTGGCTGTGTCTTAGAGTCTGCAGTGAGGACAGAAAAGCCTGGGCACCAGTGTGTAAGAGGTAGGAGTCCAGTCCCTAATCTCCTTTTTTTTCCCTTTGGGACTGGGGATTGAACCCAGGAGCATTCTACCTCCTTGCGACAGTCCCAGCACTTTTTATTTTTTACTTTGAAAAGGAGTCTCACTAAGTTGCTGAGGCTGGCCTTGAACTGTAATCCTCGTTGTTTCAACCTCCCACCTACTCTTTTTTAACACTACTAGCTCTCTACCCTTTAGAAATGTCTGTGGCTTGTTTCTGCATTCATAAACTATGGCAGAGGAAACAGAACATCTTTGGGGTCCCTTTCAGGGCAACAACTGTCCTCATTTCTTGTTCTTCTGCTGTCCTCTCCATCAGATTAGTGTATTAAGACTTCAACTTTAGTTCAAAATCACTTATCTAGAAAAGCTGTCTCTTCTGGAAGGTCTTCGTATGTTACCTTCTATACCTCTTTAGAGCCCTTCATAAAATATTATATAATTAACCATTTTAGTTAATTAATCAGTTGTGAAATTTTTTTTTATGTCTAGTTCCCTCATTTAGATCATAAAAAAATATCTGACAGCTGGCATATATCTGGCCAACCTAGCCACTTGCACATACAAAGCATCACTAACTCTTTGGAGCATTTCTGGATGGACACAATGCTAGGATTCGGTGACAGACTCATTCATATCCTGCTCAGAATGTAAGGGGAATTGTCCTACATCCTCCCAGTGCTCAGCTCTCTGCCCCTCCCCATTCCTTTAAAGTCCCTCCCTTTTGCCTGGCATTCTAGTCTAAAAAGGGGCCTCATTTAAACTGCTAACACTTGCCTGCTCCAAGCCTCAGGGTCAAGGTCCACTGCCGGGTTCTGCTGGAGAGTGAACAAGGACCCCACCCAGCCCACAGCCACACCCCACAACCTCGTGCCCCTGAGCCCCTTCCCCACCAGAGGAGTGGGGTTAAATGAAATCACTTCCCTGGCCTCAACACTTTGACTCTCAACTACTACATATTGAGGTAGGATAGAAGAAAGAAAATATAACTAACACAAAAACCTGGTGCTAACTTCTCCCCAAACCATTTTCTCTCCCAAATTCCTGGGAAATCTGTAAGTTTTAAAGTTAACCAAAAAAAGCTATGATTATCCTGTGTCCTGTTAGATACAGTATCTAAAGAAACCTATAATTTAGGGAACTTTGCAGCTTATCTATGATCAGACAATGGAGACCACACCACTATAAACCATTTTGTGATTGATACAGAAGAAATAAAATAGGTAGAAAGGAGACATAAGAGAGAACAAGAAAAACATAATTTTAATATAGAAGCCTGTGGCAAGGCCTGTCAGACCAGAAGTTTCTGAGGACTTTACTAATGACCTTGAGCACTGGAGACCATCTTCAGGGAGGTGTCAGTTTATCAGACAACAGAGGCCACACAAAAGCAAAATCTCCTTGGGCACCATTCCAGAGAGCAAGCTCTTCAGACACTGTTGGCTGTGCTTGGATAGCTTATACAAAACGGAAACCCGTTCATAAGACAGTGGGGGTCAGGACCCGGAAGATGACTTGACACCCTAAACCACCGTGTGACTGCTGGACTGGGGTCGTCCTCACACACCTCCTCCTCCCACCCCTCAGGAAAGTCCCTTATAAGAGAAGAGCCCTGTACTTGCAAAAGGCTCCTCTCACTTTGGGGGTGGCCCGTGTTCTCCCTTGAGTGTATATTTTCTATTTTCTAAGTAGAGTTCTGCTTTGTCTCTGATTGGCGTGTACTGGAATTCTTTTCCATCACCCATCCACGCTGCCTCTGAGACATGAGCACTGGCTTGAGCTCACCCTCACATGCCTTCCAGGCCCACCTTCACCACAGTTGCTTTAAAAGAAGAGCCATGCACCCCCAAATGTGTCTCTCCTCTGAAGATGGACTACATTCTCCCTTCCTTAAAAAGATATTTCTTGTTTTCCTGTTTTGTTTTTCCTTTGTGTGTATGTGTGTGTGTGTGTGTTACTGAGGATTGAACCCAGGGGCACTCTACCTTTGCGCCACACTCCCAGGTCTATTTTATTTTTATTTTGAAACAGGGTCTCACTAAGTTGATGAGTCTTACTACTTGCTGAGGCTGTCCTCAAACCTGCAATTCTCCTGTCTCAGCCTCCCAAGTACTAGGATTACAGGTATGTGCCACCATGCCTGGCTTTAGTTAATTAATTAGCTAATTAATTATTTTGAGATAGGGACTTACTAAGCTGCCCAGGCTGGCCTCATACTTGGAATCCTCCTGCCTTAGTCTCCTGAATGGCTGGGTTTGCAGGTATGTGTCACCATGCCCATCTTCTGTTTGATTTTGTTTTAAAACAGCTTTGCAAATGTAGCAACCATTCTTCAATCAGGGCTGTACAAAATGAGGCTCAAATCTGAACTTTGCTTAGGCATACATTGTAATTCAGTCAAGACAATAGCCATGTAATTTGTTTCTTCTTATTTCAGTCTATAAAATCTCAAAACTAATCTCAAAAGCTGCCTTTAGCATACCTTTATAGGTGTGCATCACCACGCCCTGCTTCTGGTTGACTGTTTTAAAACAGCTTTGCAAATGTAATAACCATTCTTCGCTCACTGCTGCACAAAGATATATATTTTGGTTAAGCACAATGTGCAATTCAGTCAACAAAAGTCATGCAATGTCTGTGTCTTTCCTTATTTCAGTCTATAAAACAAACTAATCTCAAGAGCTGCCTTTAGTCGGTGTGGTGGTACAAGCCTGTAGTCCCAGTACTTGGGAGTCTGAGACAGGAGGATCACAGGTGGAAGGCCAGCCTCAGCAATTTCACAAGATTCTCAGCAACCTAGTAAGACCCTGTTTCAAAACAAAAAATAAAAAGGGCTGGAGGTGCAGCTTGGAAGTATAATGCTCCTGGGTTCAATCTCCAGTACCAAAAAAAAAAGGAGGAAATAAGAGGGTTTTTTCCCCCACAGAATCAAGTTTGCCTGTACATAACTGGAATTAAATATCTAGGAAACCACAGCCCTCAATTCTCCAGTGATAAATTATTATAACAGTATATCTATTGTGCACTCATTGCAGAATGACTGAAAACAGCTCTGAAACTTCTGTAATTCTTTCCTACAACTCAAACACTATATTAAAAAAAAATAAAAATAAGGGAACTAGGAGTAGTGGCACACTTGACAGGCTGAGACAAGAGGATCACAGGTTTGAGGCCAGACTCAGCAACTTAGCAAGGCCCTCAGCAACCTAGTGAGAGCCTGTTTCAAAATAAAAAATTAAAAATGGGCTGGGGGTGTAACTCAGAGGTATGAAGCCCCTAGGTTTAATCCCCAGTGCCACAAAAGAGAATCTTGCAATGTGTGAGAGAATTTGACAGTTAATGCGTATGTGCATTCCAAAGGAAAGGAGAGAAAGAAGCACAGTAGTAGCCCTGGAGCTGCAGTTCTTCGATAGGAAACACCCTTGACTCTGCTGGGGAGCTTTTCCCTACCAGGTCACTTCGGCCTCCCTGACCAGGCAGTTCCAAGCTGTGGGTGAGGGGCCTGTCCTGGGTGTGTGGCAGTACCCCTGGCCACTAGCACTAGAGGCCAATAGCGAAACCCCCCAGCTCCAGTTAGACAGCCACACCTGTCTCAGAACAAATGTCCCCTGGAAGGCCTAGAAAGCACGGTGGCGTGCCAGTCCTTGCCTCTTTCTGAGAACTTCATGGCCCCATGTTCACAGTGGCCTGGCTGCTTCATGAGGACCTCTTTGTCCTGGAATCCTCTCAGATGGGGGCATTTTATTTCAAATCCCACATATTTGGGGGACAGGAAGTGGGCAGATAAATTCCTTGACCCCACGAATGCTTTCAGATGATGTATTCTCCTTCAAAATCATCAGCTCCTTTGAAAACTCCTGCCACTGGCAAGACCACCAGCTATCCGTGTCTTCCTGCCATCTACTAGCTTCTGGTCATTCCCTCCCACCCCTGCCATTCACTAAATACCACAAGCTTCCCCTTCCTCACTGTCCTGCTTCCCCCTGTGCCTCTGCCTTCAAGATCAGCAGTTTTCACAGCTACGTGGAGAGCCCACCATTGCTCAGCTAGACGCTTCATCCAAAACCTGCCTCCGTCAGCATTTCCTCAGCCCTGAACCTCATCTGTAGTACTCCTGGAATTGGTCATCCTTGGTAACTACAACCTCCAGATCAGCTCCAAAACTGACTCTGTACCCTGCAAGTGGCTTCCAATCCCCCTCAGCATAGAGTGCAGTCCTCTCCAAGCCCTCCTCTCCCCGCTGGCTTCTCCTCTTCCTTGGGCACGCTGAGCTCACTCTCCTCTGGCAGGCAGCACACTCCTCCCCCGACACCTGAATGACTCACTGCTCCATGTCGTTCAGGTCTCTGCTCTCTCTTCACCTCCACTGAGACACCTTCCTGCACCCACCCCCCAAATAGCACATCCTGACCCTCTTCTTCCCACTGTTGACCTTCTTCAGAGGGCTTAGTCCTTGAAGGTGGGTAAATCTGTGGTCTGTCTCCTCCTGGTGGAACATAAGCTTCATTTCAGTAGACTTAGTTGTTCGTTGGCCAGGTTTTACCTGGCAAAGAGGGAGTTTAATTTTTTTTTAACATAGATGTAATTCTTTGCTACATGCTCAGAACCTTAAGTCTCCTTTGCTGGACTCTACCCAACATGTCCAAGCTTCCTGGATCATCTCGTGGCTTATTCTCACTACTCTTTCCATATTCTTGCCTATAATCCCACTGATGTATAAACACTACTTTCCTTGAAGTTGGGCATGCTTTGTGACTGCCTCTGCTAACAGTGCCACTACACCTGATCAGAAACATGAGTTGGTCACTGAAGACCCTGGAGGCCTGTTATAGTACCAAGAGGACAGAGTAATCGGAAGATGAGAATTCAAGGAACCACCACACCAATAGTGAGTTCGCCAATTTTTTCTTCTAGTATCCCTCAACCTGGATCCAAGGCAGGCTCAAACCCAGAAGTGGCATCTGTGCTACTGACAGGGAAAGTTTTAGGGCACAGTTTGACAATATATGTAAATGATCTTTAAGAATTTCACCCCTTGAGCCAGGTGTGGTGGGACATGCTTGTAATCCCAGTACTTGGGAAGCTGAGACAGGAAGATCGCAGGTTCATGGCCAGCTCAGCTACTTAGAGAGGCCCTCCACAACTTAGACCCTGTTCCAAAGTAAAAAATAAAAATAGGGTTGGGGGTATAATGCCTCTGGGTGCAATCATCAGCACCACAATAAATAAACAAATAAATAAATATTTCACCCCTTTGACCCAGAAATTCAACCTTGGAAAAGCTATTCCAGATAAATCCCAGGGGTATAATCAAAGAGCGGTACATCAGAAATTACTGTGAAGATTAAATGAGATCATAAATTTTAAGAACTTAGCATGGTTGCTGCTACAATAACAAGTGAATTATTGGTAATAAAAAGTTAAAAGACACTAAAATGTCCATAAATAAAGACAGTTTCTTAAAAAAAAAAAAAAAGATGGCTTTATATACATGATGACTAATGATATAACCACTAAAAATCATGCTGCTGGGCTGGGGTGCAATTCAGAGGCAGAGCATGTACTTAGCATGTGCAAGGTCCTGAGTTTGATCCTAAGTACCACAAAACAAAGAAAAAAATATACCATGCTACTATAGAAAGAACAACCTAATGATTTAAACATACTGACTATATTAAAAGGAATGAGAAATACCACACTTATCCAATCACAAAGAGTTAAAAAGCATATGTTCTCCCTAGTATGTGGATGCTAGGGAGAAGATGGAGCAGAAGAGGGACTCCAGATGAAAAAGGAGAAAGCCTACATGAGCAAAGAAGTTGACTTAACTGAGGGGGGTGGGTGTGGGGGGGGGACGACACCCTAATGCACGTGATGTACTTTCACAAATATGTCAAGGTCAATCACTAAACTGAACTTGAGAAGGAGGGAGGGTGAGGGAGTGGGGTGGGAATGGGGGAAGGGGTTAAATGATCAATGTGTACATATATACCTTTATCAGCTTGTACCTAACAAAGATGTATGATTACAATGCACCAATTATTATAAAAAATAAAAATATAAAATAATACTACACTTACACTGAAAAATGCTAGGACATCCATCACCACTGAAAATAAAGAATTAATAGAAAATAATGAAGCATTTACTCTGCCTTTGCAGTTTGCATTACGCTGTGTATTGGGAGGGGGGGGGGTTACTGGGGGTTGAACCCAGAGTCATTCTACACTTGAGCTGGCCCCATCCTATTTTATTTTTTTTATATTGAAACAGGGTTTCATTAAGTTACCACACATTGGCCTTGAACCTGCGATCCTCCTGTCTCTGCCTCCCAAGTCCTGGCATTATAGGCGTGCACTACCACACCAGGCCTGAGTTACATTTTGAGATAATAAAATGCATCTAGTGAATAAAGAAAAGTTTTCAGTACGTGGGGCTGAGGATATAGTTCAGTGGTAGAGGGCTAGCCTAACATGCACAAGGCCCTGGGTTTGATCTCCACCACACATACACATACAGATACACACACACACACACACACACACACACAGCATTTTTTTGTGTGTGTGTATATGTGATACTGGGGATAGAACCCAGCGACATTCTACCTCTGAGTTACACTCCCAGCCTTATTTTATTTTGAAATAGGGTCTCACTAAGTTGCTGAGGCTGGTCATGAACCTGTGATCCTCCTGTCTCAGCCTCCCAAGTACCTGGATAATAAGCGTGCATGACCATGCCTGGCTACACACAGTTTTCAATACAGAAAAATATCAACCAAAAAATACAAAATAAATAACATAATTTGAAAATAACCTCTTTGCAATTTCTAATAAAATAATTGGCTCACTTAATGGATAGTAAGTAGGTGGAAAATCCATTAGGAAAAAAGGTCAATTGAAAAATTGACAAAGCAGGGATCAAACTGTCATCCCTAAACCCACAGACCATTCATAGCTTGGATACAGCTGAGAAAGCTAGGCAGGGTGAGCCTCCTGATTTGAAGGATTATAAAGGATACAGTACCATCCATCACACACCGCTGTCCCTCAACTCCACGTAAAAAAGGAAGGGAACTGCACATGAATTAAATCATATTAGGTTGCACGGAACTTCCAGTCTTGGGCTTCAAAGAGTTCTGGAACGGGATTACTAGTTCTACTTGTATTAAAATAATGGTGCCATGACATACAGTTGTCCCTCAGTATCCTTGGAGAGTTGGTTCCAGGACTTCAGCCATGGACACCAAAATCTAAAGATGCTCACGAGTTTCTTATATAAAATGGTGTAATATTTATACATAATCTATGATTATTTTCCAGGGGAAAAAAATGAGATCTCATATACAGGAAGAAGTAGGCCCACTACTACCTAGGGAGTGCTCCTCCAGCAGCCTTGGTGATAATATAACTTGGGAAAATTCCTGAAGGATGCCTCTTTTACACAGATTGCTATAGATTTGTAAGTGATTAAATTCGAGAGAGAAAAGCAGGAGAGAGACAGTTTCTCTGGCTGGCTCTTCCTCCTCCCTTCCTCTACCCAATAAGACCCAGTGAGTCAGGCATGATGGAGTATGCTGTAATCCCAATACTTGGGAGAGAGAGACAGGAGGATTGCAACTTAGTGAAGTCCCTCAGCTACTTAGTGAGATCCTGTTTCAAAATAAAATTAAAAAATAGGGTTGGGGGTTGGGGGGTGTAGCTTAGAGGTAACATGCTTCTGGGTTCAACCTCCAGTACCAAAAAAACAAAAACAGTGAGAAGAGCAAGCTTCATGTTCTTCAAAACCTGCCTCTATCATTCTATAAATTAGACAACACAGTACCAGAACCTGAGGTATCTTATCCAACATCACACTATCTTTATCTAGAAAAGGCCTATTTTATACATACATTGCATTTTACATATCTAATGTATACTCAGAAGAAACCCAGGAAAATAATATACCCATAGAAAAGTTGTTTTGTGTGTGTGTGTGTGTTTTAATAGAACATTCGTCAGCAGGGTGTGGTGGCACACACCTATAATCCCAGTATTTGGGAGGCGGACATAGGAGGATCATAGGTTCAAGGCCAGTATCTGCAACTTAGCAAGACCCTCAGCAACTTGGCAAGACCCTATCTCTTTTTTTTTAAACTTATAAAATATATTATTTTAGCCAGGTGTGGTGGCACATGCCTGTAATCTCAAGTACTTGGGAGACAGACAAGAGGATTGCAAGTTAGAGAACGATCTCATCAAGTAGTGAGACTCTCATCAGCCTAGTGACACCCTGTATCAAAATAAAATGTGTGTGTGATTACAATAAACTAAAGAGCTTCTGTGCAGCAAAGGAAACTATCAAGAACCTCAACAGAGAACCCACAGAGTGGGAGAAAATCTTTGCCAGCTACTCATCTGACAGAGGACTCATATCTAGAATATACAAAGAACTCAAGAAACTCACAGCTAAGAAAACAAATAACACAATCAAGAAATGGGAAAAGGATCTAA